>CAOLHI010001804.1:600000-884968 GCA_948474755.1 Ctenosaura bakeri | reverse complement strand
GGTAAATTGGGTATTTATGACTGAACTATTAAAAAAATGAATTTTGGAGAAAATCATATTAAATGGATTGAGAAAATATGTACTGAACAAAAGGCCCAGGTAATTGCTAATGGAGAAAAAACAAAGTGTTTAGATATTGAGAAAGGCACACACCAGGGATGTCCTCTCTCCCCATTATTGTTTATTATTGTATTAGAGATGTTAAATAGAGGCATAAGGTCAGATTCAGAGACAGAGAGGGTAAAAATTAAAAACCAAACATATAAACTTAATGCTTTTGCAGAAGGCTTGGTGATATATCTGGGAAATCAAATAGAAAATTTAGATAAGCTACTGAAGATTCTGAAAGAATTTGGGGAAATCACTGGGTTTAAAATTAATAAGCAAAAAATGCAGATCTTAACCAAAAATTTAAAGAGCAAGGAAGAAAAAAACCTTACAGATAGATCAGGTTTTTAAGTGGTAAAGAAGGTTAAATATTTGGGAATATGGATAACAAAACAGAATACTAACCTGCTAGAAAACAATTATACAAAAATTTGGAAACAGATAAAACAGGACTTAGGTAAGTATTCTAGAGTACAATTAACTTTATTTGGTAGGATGGCGGCAGTGAAAGTGAATATTTTACCTAAGATGAATTTCCTGTTTCAAAACTTACCACTTAAAACTAATGATAAACCCTTTGTAAATTGGCGCAAAGAGTTGGCAGCATTTTTATGGGTGAAGAAAAAACCAAGAATAAGATGGAATTACTTGATAGATTTGAAAAAGCGTGGAGGTTGTAACTTCCCAGATTTAAAATTATATTATCATGCAAGTGCCTTGTCTTGGCTCACAGAATGGATAACTTTGAAGAATGAAAGAATTTTGGCATTAGAAGGTGCTGACTTAAGATTTCGTTGGTACACATATGTGTAGTATAATAAAGCAAAAATTGACAAAAAAAAATTAAATCATTATGTAAGGAGATCAATCCTTAGGATCTGGCTAAATTATAAAAATAAAATTTTTAACAGGATTCCGTTATGAATCCAGCTTTTCTGGGGGGTGGAATTTGATGGTAATGATAATTGGTTAACATATAAAATTCTCCTTATCCAGGAAAAGCAGGGAATAATAAAGCAGGGAATAATATGAATAAAATTAAAGAAAGAGATTTCACAATTGGGCTTTAAAGTGTAATTGGTTTCCACATATGCAATTAACAGAAAGATTTAGAAAGGTTTATAAACTAGAGGGATTTAATTTTGCTCAACAACACAATGAGTTTGAAAAAATTGTGTTTGAAAACCCTCAACATAGGGCTTCAAAATTATATACATTTTTAATTCAATCACATCTGTGGGAGGAGGAAGTAAAAGAGATTATGATTAAATGGGGAAAAAGTATTGGACATGAAATTTCACTGGAGAATTGGGAAGATTCATGGGGGAAAAAACTAATTTATTTACAGCCTCCTAGGACTTAAAAGAAAACTAATAAAATGCTCTATCAATGGTATTTAACTCCCGTAAAATTAGAAAAAATTTATAGGACAGGTAATAACAAATGTTGGAAATATCAACAAGAAATTGGATCCTTCTATTATGTTTGGTGGATATGTCCACGTATTAAAGAGTTTTGGAATAAGGAAAGGATAACAATATCAGAAATGTTATCAACTACAATACTGTTGAAACCTGAACTATTTCTTTTAAACATTACAAAAGAATTAGAAGCAAAAGTAGTGAAGGATTATTGGAGAATTATGTTATACGTGGTTACGGCAGCAAGGATAGTAATAGCTAAATTTTGGAAAAGTCTGGAAATCCAAGATTTGGAGATATGGTTGTATAAAATTTTAGATATGATGACGATGGATGAACATTCTCAACATATTAGTGGGAAGTCAGAAAAAGCATTAAAAGAATGGCGACCTATCAAAACCTTCCTTAAACAGAAATGGAAAGATATTATAGTGGAATAACTGGAACACAAGACTGCTTGGCTTGTGATGTGTTCTATTTTTTGTGGGTTTTTTGGTATTTTTTGGAACTTTTTTTTTATTGTTAGACTATTTTTTCATTTATATTTCATTATATTCTTTATGAGTGCTTTCATACAAGAGGAAGTAAATAAAATAAATAAAAATAGAGTAGACCACATTAACAGTTTAAGAGTTTGATATGTATGGGATGAAATTTATAATATAAAGACAAAATAGATCCCCAGCTAGGAATATGGAGGAAGTTCATTTATGTTTAAGTTGAAGCAATGTTAGTTTAAAAATGTTAGTTATCGCCCACACTTATACATGGTTTTTTTTGTTTCATGTATATGATGTGGGTAATATTATTAGCTGTGTGTGTGTGTGTGTGTGTGTGTGCTTCTCTGTTATATTTCTTTTTTTCTTTAACCTTTTTTTTTAGTTCATTTTCTTTTTTATTCTTCTATTTACTACTGGATATTTTCTTCTTCACATTTTTGTTTTTCTATTTTTTTCTCTTTGTTTATATAAGACATCACATGACTTGCTGTTTTGTGTTTTGTCATATTTTTTGTATTTGTATTTGTATCATAGTTTCTCTTCTTTTTTTGTTACAGTTAAATAAAATTTAAAAAAAACTTTTTGCATTGTCATCCTTTGTCAAAGCACACCAGAGGTGAGAATATATTTAATGCTATTGATTGTTATTTCAAAGAAAAGGATGTTAATTGGTCTAATTGTTGTGGGCTATACACTGATCGGGGCAAGTCTATGTCAGGTTTTTACTGTAATCTTCACAATCATGTCATGAAGGTAGCCCCCAATATAACCTGGAGTGACTACTGCATCCACAAACAAAGGCTAATATCTAAGCACCTCCCTGGTGAATTACAAGTCATTCTTAATTTTATAAAGTGAAAGCCCACAGTTCTGAGGATTTCAAAGCACTGTATGAAGAGATGACTAGCCTCTGTTCTATCCTGCTCCTTCACACAAAAGTAAGACAGCTCTCTTTTGGTAAAGTCGTTTTACCAAGCTGTTCAAACTTAAACATGAGGTTCAGAGTTGTTTTTTTTTTTTTTTAAGACCATCCTTTCCAACTTGCTTCCAAGTTACACATCTGTCATTGACTTCGGGCTTTTGCATACTTACCAGATATTTTACTGCAAATAAACAGTCTAAATTTGGCACCTCTGAATAGTTCAATGATGATTTTCAAAATTTCAGACAAAATTAAATCTATAATTTAAAAATTAGATTTTTGGAGCTCATGTGTTGAAAAAGGCCAGCCTGAGTATTTGAAACTTTACACAATTTTCTGTCTGAGAAGAAGCTGTCCCAGGAAATGAACAAGAAAATAACTGAACACTTGGAGGGGCTAAAATAATCTTTCAAGAAGTACTTCTCAAAACTTGGAGAAGAGAGCAATTGGATTGCAAATCCCTTTAAAAGAGAATACTTCAGAGCAGGCAGATTATCAATCAAGGTTGAAGAGAAAGTGAACTTTCAACTAATACTGCTTTAAAAACTGAATTCAAAGAAGAATCCCTTCATAACTTTTGGGCAGACATTGGCAGAGAATTTGAACAGCTTTCTGTCAGGGTGCTTAAGTGTCTGCTTAATCAGAGATTTACAAGGAGCACTAATTAAAAGGAAAATTACCATAAAATCTTTTACAGATGGTACTTAACTCCTGTACAAATATCAAAAATTGGTAACAATAATAATAAGAAATGTTGGAAATGTGATCAAATTGGTTGCTTTTACAATCTATGGTGGCAGTGTGCAGAAGTGAAAAAGTTTGGGAAATTAGTTCATGATCAGATTTTTTTAAAAAAAATAATATCAGCTTTTCCATGAAACCAGAGAGTTATCTACTGAATACATTGGATGAAATTGAAATAGAAGTAATAAATGAAATATTAAAGAGTCCTACTTTATATGATTTATGCAGCTAGAAATAATTTTTGCTCAAAGGTGGAAAGATGCTTTCATTTCAACAATTGACAAATGGATTTTAAAATTATATGGTATGGCAGAACTAGACAAGCTTACGGTGTGATTAAAGGATAAACCAATTCAACAATTTAGATGTGAATGGGAAATTTTAACACCTCTCTGGGAAACTAGATGGAGGAAGTTATCTATATCAGGTTTTCAAAAATGAGTCCAGGAACCTATTTAGATAACTATTTCATTTTAATATAGATTAAAGTAACTTAGGGACTGGACAGCTCATGAATACTAAATCACTTGTTGATTGCCATCACTTCTAGGTAAACAAAGCCATTCCTAGCCAGCATGACTAAATATCCATTTACAACTAACATTCGGCTATTAATCCTAACACCCAATATCAACTATAGGGTTTCTTGTGTCACACTTAGTTATTCAGACAATCCTTACATTACATTAATAATAGGATTTATATTCATTCATAATTGTGTATGATCTGTACTATCCAAATGGCATACAGTACACCTGACATAACAGTGTTGGCTTTAACATAAAGGCATAATGCAGCTTGGGAACTGACGGCCTATGGGTTCCTGTATTATCACATCCATGAACTGAGATCTGTCATTTTGGTTCTACTATTACCTATTCATTTAAAAAATCTGATGAGATTAGTCTGGCATGACTTGTTTTTGAGAAACCCATGTTGACTATTAGTGATCATAGCATTCCTAAATGTCTCTTTATTGATCTGCTCTAGAATCTTTCCTAATATTGATGTCAGGCTGACTGGGCAATAATTGTTTGAGCCTTCTTTTTCCTATTTTAAAGACTGAGACAATATTCGCCCTCCTCCAGTGTACTGGGACTTCTCCCATTCTCTAGGAATTCTCAAAGATTATTGCCAGTGATTCTGAGAGTATTTCTGATAGACCTTTTAATACCCTTCCTTTAATATCTTTTCATTTCTCAGTGTCACCCATTCTTTCATCCAAACCAAACATCAGGCTGCAAAATACGGTTTCAAATTAAATAAACCTAATCCTCCTCTTTCCTTTGCATCTTTCAGTACTTTGTTTTTAACTTGTGGATTTTTTTCCATTACCAAACAAACCTCAATATGTCTTTTCACTGAGCATTGTTCCAAAGTTTAGAATAAGTAGCTGGTACATTGTATCAAGCATTCTTCTCCGCTTCCTCTTACCCCACAATGAGGGCTCCACTAATGCTGTATTTTTTATGTCCCTTGATTCTTTCTTTTGCAGGCTCCTCTCCATCATGCCTCAACATGCCTATACAGCTGTGTCCCTCTCCTTTGGCTCCTCCTTGTCATAACTCACCATCTGGAGGAGGAGGAGGAGGGTGAAGCCAATTGCCCAGAAAGTGCAACTCTCTGAGTCTGAGGAGATGGGGGCTGGGGCAGTAAGGGGTTCTGCTCCCTGACAAGACTTGGCAGCGACCGCAGCACTGAAGACAACAAACCCCCATCCTTCATTGGGGGAAATGCCAAGCCCAGCGCCAGTTAAATAATAAACACCAATAATAATAATAATAATAACAACAACAACAACAACACACTGACCCAGGCACTAATTAACCGCTGTGGCCTTGAAGGAGCTGCTGATAAATATCCCAGCAGTTTTCTCTTTCTTAATGCTGATGATTGTCATATTTCATTGAGTGGTAATACTCTCTTACACTCCTGTTTCATCTTGACCTTGGATTTGCTGGGTTTTGAACTATTCTGTTTACCCCTTTCTGGTTTGTGTTCCTGGGCTTCTGACCTGGCGATATGACTCTTGGACTAGCTAATGAACACCCTTAAGTTTCTTCCATCATCTTGTTCAGAAAACCCATGTCTGCTCCAGACTGGACTCACTCCTCAACCACTCCTACACACTCCAACAACCTGCTGCCTTGAGTTCTTGCTGACTTGTGTTCAGAACACACTGTTAGTGCCCCCTTATAATTCTGGCAGCATGGAGGCACTGGCTAAAGAGGTAAATCATCTCACCACAGCTGTGGCCAATCTTACCTAGCACAGCTTACCTAGCAACAGCAGCCTCCACTGCAGCCCCCTCAGTGCAAATGCTCTGTGTCACCCTAGAGAAGTTTGGTTTGATTCCACAGACCAATTCCAGTCCTTCTTGACTCAGTGCCACCTGTATATGCAGCTTCATCCTGAAGACTTCCCTATGAATCAGGTGAAGGTATCCTTTATAATCAGCCTGCTTACTGGTCTAGCTGTGAAATGGACCATCCCCTTTCTCCTTTAATCCGGCCCTCTCCTAACCAACCTGGCTGGCTTTTTGAAAGACAGGAGGACCCAATGAAAGCCAAGACTGCCAACTGATGGATCCATCCCCTCTGCCAGGGGAATGGGTCTGTGGCTACACTACTGCCTGGTGGCTACTGGTACAGGATTTGGCCTGTAACAATGTGGCACTGCAGGATAAGTATAAGGAACACTGATCCAACTCATCCTGAATGATGAGTTGGGCTGGGCTGACTCATCTGCATCCCTATAGAGACTCATCGAGCAGCGCCTGGAGACATGCATATCAAGCACCCACCCACAAGCATATCAAGCACCCACACCTAGGACAACACCTCTCTCTAGAATACATGTCACCCTGGAGGGTAAAGAGTGTCAGAGGCAGTTAGGACTTTGCCTATGCTGAGGTACTTCAGATGACTTTGCCAAGAACTGTCCTACAAAAAAAGGCACTGCCCCTCATGGCCTCCCAGGCCTAACTGGGCTCTTTAGTCTGGGATACCAGAGTCTGGCGTAATCCCAGACAACGAAGTGCCCTCCTGCAACCCCTACTGGTAGTTTCTACCTTATGGGATACTAAAGGACAGCCTTCCCATGTGGGAGCTATGATAGATTCAGGGGCATTAAATTACCTACTTTCCAGAAAGTTGCATACGCCTTCCTATTACTCCCAATATCTGTTTAAACATTTATCTTTTAACAATGTAGAAAGTTTATCAATTTGCATTAAGTCATATATCTTATAAAACCAGTCATCTATTTGTGGCACCTTCTCTTTTTTCCACTCCCTAGCAAACAATAATCTAGCTTTGGTTATCAAATACAGCAAAATCTTTTTGTTTTGCTTTCCAATATATCCTTCAATCCTTCATATTCAACAAAATAACATTCAAGTAATAGAGGAAAATTTTTGTTTAACATTTTTGTAATTTCTACATTGATATTTTTCCAAAACATTTTCACTTGTTTACAATCCCATCAGCAGTGAAAAAATGTCCCCTTTTCAGCCTTACATTTCCAGCATTTCTCATTATCCCTCTTGTAAATCTTTGCAAGTTTCATTAGCATTGGGTACTGTCTATTAAACATTTTATAATAATTTTCTTTGAACATTTGGCATCTCATAAAATTCAATTTTTTCCATGTTTGTTTCCAATGTTGTAATTGAATTGAGTGTCCAATATTTTGGGCCCATTTGATCATAGTGTTTTTAATTGTCTCTAGGTTCCATTTTAATAAAAGTTTATAGAATTTTGTTATTAAATGTTTATCTCTTTGCTCCAAGATAAGATCGAGGTCTGTCTTTCCACTATTTATCATTCCATCTTTACTGTCTTCTTTAAATCTAGAAAGTAATTGCGTATATAGGAGCCATGAACAATCAATCCCCTCTTCCAATAATTCCTCTCTGTTTTTAAAAATAAATCTACATTCTTCAAGTTTTATCAATTCTTTATAAGTCCACAAACTTTGAGGTCTGATCTGATCCACATGGAAGGCTTCTAGGGGGGAGATTCATAAAGGCAATTTCAGATATAATTGATGTTTATACTTCTTCCATGTAAGATATAAGACTTTTTTTTCTTAAGGGATGTTCGAGAAACTCTTTCTGTGGTTGAGTTTTCAAGTACCGCAAATATGAGTGCCAGCCATTTTTCATACCTGCTCTTTCGAAGGGCAGAGTTTTGCTATTATCTAATCTTATCCAATCTATAATCCGAGATAGAATATTTGCATGTGCATACAATCTTAGATCGGGTAATCTAAGGCTACCTCTTTCTCTAACATCAATCATGGAAGTGCATTTTGGACTATTCTATTTACTCTTTGTAGGCTTGTGTATCTGGACTTCTGATATGTTGGTACCACTTCTGGACTGGTTAACAACCACTCTTGTGCTTCTCTCTTCGTCTTGCTCAGACAATCCTTGACTGACTAAGACTGAGCTGACTACACAGCTGACTACACAGTCTAACAACCCGCTGCTTCAGACACTTCCTAACTTATGTTCAGGACGTTCTTCCTCCTCACTGCCATTGCCTGTCTAAGATCAAACTAGTAGGACCTGGCCATTAGCTTTTTTACATCATGGGAAAGGAGCAGCTCCCCCATTGGTAGAGCACCTGCTCCAACCACCTTCCTTTCTCCTTTCCTTCCCAGTCCCATCATGCCTCCTCACCACACTGTCCTCTTCCTTCAGGCTGACAGACACATACACATTGAGGCAGGGGCTGGGCATGTGTGAATAGGAGTGGCAACACTGCTTCTCCACTCACCTCAGGTGGCGGGAAAGCATGGGCTTCTAATGCTCACATTTTCACCTTGTTCCCACCTTTCTGGAAGATGATCACCTTCTCATCTCTGCTCATTTTCTGTTGTAGTGCTCCTCATTTTAGACTACTTCTTCAAACCTCCTTTATTTTTTGCAGGCCACTTTTTTCTCTTTTTTCTTTTTTCTTTTCTTTCTTTCTTTCTTTTTTTTTTTTGTGCCAAAATTGCTTTCTTGTTCCTCTCTCATTACAAAGTCTGTCTTGAAATGTTAAGATGTTAATATGTTCATAAATAAGTAAACAAAGCTGTGTTCACTTTCACCTCACTATATTGTATGACCTTATACTTAAAATCCTGCATGCTTTTCACTGAACCTGGTATTTGTTTGTTCTATATAGTATCATGGTATACCTGCTGATATCTCTTAGATAGTCAGTGTTTTGACCTCAGACTGCAACTTTTTGTTTTGTTTTCTGTATCTGTGCACCTAGCTAGGAAACTATGACAATCATTTGCCAATATTGTCTCTCATTCTGGGGTTTTTATCACAAGATATAACTTTGCCTCCCAAGTTATGTGTATATTCTCATAATAAAGTTCATCAAGTCCAGTCACTAAAAACCAGAATATTATCTTTTAGGAAATTCAATTCTGTGCATGGATGGTCCTACCAGGCAGAGTGAGGCAGCCATCCCAGGTTGCAGATCCTGGGGGATGGGAGACAGCAATAAGGTGCTGGAAAGTACAGGTAGAGCCTCTTTTCAGGTGCAGATGATTAATACTGTCCCATTGCCAATATTGAAGTAAGATTCCACTATTCACTCAAGGCAGCTTCTGTATGAGAAATTATGTGGAGGCTACAGTTTCCCGTTCATATCAGGCAGCAAAATGTTTGACCCCTGTGTGCATTTTTTCCTTTGGGTTTGGTGGGGAGTTCCCTGTAATACCCAAGAAATGCGTTCCCCCTTTGAAAAGGCAAGCAGAGTTTTCTATTAATCTGTATAAGTAAATTAAATTCACTCAGCTATTAAGTTAAATTATGCACCACTTTGAATTACAACAATCTGTCACAGTAAAAAACAAAATTCTGAACAAGGTTTTTCAAAGACAGAATTATTACTTTTCATGAAGATGGACAGTGCTGTAGTTTGAAATTTAAAACTTAAGTTTCTCAGCTCAATTTATTTATTTTGTTTCTAAATAAAACATGACTCAAAGGAACATGGAAAAAATGTGTGTGGTTTTTTTTTTCTTATGTCTCCACAGAGAATTACTGGAATGCAGCATCATTCATTACTCCATCTTCATATCTTCATTTCTCCACATTCCAAGGGGAAACTAGTGCTGACATTTCTTTCTACTTCAAAACATCAGCCCCTGATGGAGTGTTTCTTGAGAATCTGGGGAATACAGACTTCATCAAACTTGAGCTAAAATGTGAGTATATTCTCAGAATTAATAAGAGCATTGGAAACAGATAAGGTGTTAAACCTTCATCATTCATCATGTTCTGTAAAAGCAACTGTACAGTAATGGTTGAGTTTCTTTGTTCTGCAGAGTTCCAACATGAGCTTTGTCATTAATTTAATGGCTACCGTTTAACATATATTAAGCATAGCTGAAATGGATTATCATCAATAACCTGGGCACATGAATGCATTTGACCGTGTTGATAATAATAAAATATTTTAATGTACTTGTATCCCATCTTTCCTGCAAGCAGTTTAATGAGAGAGTCACATTTCTTCCATCTTCAACCCATTTATCCTCACATCAACTTTGTGAGGTAGGTTCAACCAAGAGATCTCTGTGGGTGCATCAGTATGAACTTCAGGGTCAATTTGCCTCACTGGCTCTGAATGATGCTAGCACAAGAGCTAAGTTCATGCTTGACAGCAATATATTTTAGGGCCAAACTATGTTTTGTAGTTGAACAAGCAAGGCTCAAGCACCTTAACTGCCACACTCTGTCTTCTATAGCTACAATGGCTGGTCTCCTTATAGTGACCTTCTTTGGCTGGAGATGGGTGACATTAAGCCCAATGTTTTCAAATACATGATCTTTCTTTCCATTGAGCCATGGAACTCAGTCATTAGGAAATGGGGAAAGAGCTGATGGAGTGTCGTTTTGAATCAAAGAATGAGATTGGGGATTTCCAACATGAGAAATTTCAAGTTGTTAAAAACAGGAGCTAGACTCATAGCCACTCAGTAAAGTACTGTTCTGCAAGGTACGTCTAAAACACAAACCTCCTTATGAGCAGGGCCCTCCTCCAGGGAGGATGTTATATAATGCGCCTTCATCTCAACCCTGGACTCTCTCTATAGAGCTCAGTTTTATACTTCCCTATTCCTAGGCTCAGTACTTGTCAACCCCTTCCGTGGCACCTGTTCTGACAAGCCTCCCTTCATATTTGAGGCCAGACTGCGTTTGATTCTGCCTTGGATTGCCCTCACTTGTTTTACTTGTTCTCTGCTTGGATGCTGCTGGCTTGAATCTTAGGCCTATTTTGCAGGACATTATCATCCTGCTCTGGAGACAGGAGAAGGAAAGGCCCAAATGACAGTTCTGCATGATGTCATCCAGGTCTTGTCTTTCTCCTGTCTCCAGTCAGTGCAATAGTGCAGTAAATCATTAATGGATTTCCCCCTCATCAATGACCAGCAATTGTGCAGTGGTCCTGCCACCCGCCCATACTTACCTGCTGTGTGAAGGTCCTGGAAGCGCAATGACAGAATCTCTGCAGAACGAAGAGGTGGCACCACCGCTGACTGCCTCCATTTGCAGAGGCAGCCAGTGCAGAGGGAAGCACTCCTGGGGAGGCTGTATAGGATCCGGTAAGCTGTGGGAAAGCCTTTTGTCCATGTCTCTCAATTGCCCTTGTCTAAATTGCCAGTTGCTTGCTTGGAGTGTACTGACATGGAATTTAGACTGCTGATAGCTTGCCCCTTAGAGTCTCTCCAGCCTGGACAGGACATATCCCACCCCACAGTCTATGCTAATTCTATTTACAATATTCTAATTTCTCCCTCTTCTTTTAAAAATACCACTCATATGCCCAATCCTCCTTGCATACACCTGATTCCAAGTAGCATCAACTTCTTTGTGTGTCCACAATACATTTACAAACTGAAAACTGTGTGTGCACAAACTCTCATGGGCACTGAATCCTGACAACAAAATGCATTGTCCCAGTTATGCATGAATATTTGTTGTCTATAACTGTGAACCCCTTTCAGCTAAGGTGGTGGCAAGTTTATGATAGCTAGCTTCATCTTAGGGACATAAGCACAAGTAAGTTTCCCTTACATGTGTGAATGTCCTTCTGAAGCTCCCAGACTCTTCCCTGTGACTTACCACAGTTTCTGAAGTCCCCTATCTGTTTGTGAGTTTATCTGTTTATTATGTGTCAGGCAGGCAAAAATCTCATATGACTGGCTGTGTGAGGCGAGAAGACCTTATATGGTTGGCTGGCTGTGAAGATTCTATGGAATCCTGGGGTTGGCAGTTTAGGTAGGGGCCTTTAGAATTCTTAGCCAGAGAACTCAGGCTGGTTGCTATGGAGATGAGACCTAGAATCGATGAGGATGCCAGAAAACATTGGGAGGCATATGTGAAAAAAAGTAAAGTGACATACACAACATAGTTACAAGGTCCTCTTACCTCACACAGTAGATTGTATGGGTTCCTGCAACATCTATTATTTCAGTGCTTCTTAAGCTACCCTTCTTTCCAAGTGGGACAAGGACTGGCACCGTGTTTAGGAGCATAGAGTTGGAAGAGACCCCAAGGGCTATCAGGTCCAACCCCATTCTGCCATGCAGGAAGACACCATCAAAGCATTCCCAACAGATAACCATCCAGACTCCATTTAAAAACCTCCAAAGGAGGAGGCTCCATCCCACTCTGAGGCAGCGTATTCCACTGTCGAATGGCTCTTACTGTCAGGAAGTTCTTCCTAATGTTTAGGTGGAACCTCTTTTCCTGAAGTTTGAACCCATTGCTCTGTGTCCTAGTCTCTGGAACAGCAGAAAACAGGCTTGCTCCATCCTCTGTGTGCCCAATGACTACAAATTTGGACCAGGACAGCAACCCTAAATGGCACTCACTGCCATAAATGGTTCCATATGTGAGGAATCTTAAAGCTGAAATTCAAAACAAAAAACGCTTCCAGAAAAACGTAAAGCCATTGCACAAACTGAACAGAAAGGTGGGGGGAAGCCAGTACATCAGCATCATCAGAGAACACAGATTGGATTGGGACTATGGGGGAAAGTTACAGTACTGAAATATGCCGGTTGCTATGGAGATGATGCCTAGCAGCAAGGAGGAGGACAGTGTATTCCCACAGAAACCCAACCTCTGTATGTTAACAACTACGAATACAGATTGGATTGTGGAATATGGAGATAAATTACAGTTGCTATGGAGACAAGGTCTAGCAGCAAGGAGGAGGACAGTGTATTCCCTCAGGAACCCAAATTGTGTATGTAAATTACTCTGAATACAGATTACATTGGGAAATATGGTGAAAAGTTACAGGTACTGGAGAAGACAGTTTGGTGAGTTCTTAAGAGGAACATAAGATCTTGGGCAACGCCGGGTAAGTACACTAGTGTATATATGAAATCACCATTCCCTGCTTCAAAGGATACAGGCAGGATTGCAAAAGCATCTCTACATAGTCAGATGCAATCAGCACTGAGATCCACCAGTTTCCTCTGAAGTTCTCAGCACTGCTATAATCATTTCATTCTGGCTATGTGGACACAGCTGTATGGACATAGCAAGACATTTCTGCTATCCTGTCTGCTCCCCAGTCTGTTCACTAAGTCAGGGGATGATGTATGACTCAGACTAGTGTGGTTCCACATGCAGACCTACTATGTGACACTGAGAGATGCAGGGTTG
This sequence comes from Ctenosaura bakeri, assembly GCA_948474755.1. Taxonomy (NCBI): domain Eukaryota; kingdom Metazoa; phylum Chordata; class Lepidosauria; order Squamata; family Iguanidae; genus Ctenosaura; species Ctenosaura bakeri. Next base: position 871,585 of record CAOLHI010001804.1, on the reverse strand, counting down.
TAGCACACATATCCTGACCATCCATATAGACAACAACTTATGTGGTACATTTCCTTCCAAACCCTAAACCACAGCCTTGAGTGGTTCACAAGAATACAGAGGTTAGTCATCCATGCCCAATGTTCTCTACAACAAACAGAGTGCATGGGGTGGGAAATGTAAAGAAAAGGCTGAATTACATGAAGTTGCATTTTGACTTTCCCCATGTTTTATTACCTAGGCCAGCAGCCCAAATCTTTTCTGCGGGAAGAGAGGAAAGAAGTGAACTTTCATCAAATAAATCTGTATCTTTCATTATGAATAAGTAGCTAGTCACTGTAGCTAGAACTTCTGAGAATTCTGGCATACTGTGAATTAGCAAGTACATTGATGCATGTGGGACAGGAGGAACAAAGTCAGAGTGATTTAGTAACATGCAGCAGCACTTGTGCTCATTCATGATCAACCAGCAGTTTTCTCTACCATGATATGTGAACTGGATAGTTTTTTAAAAAAAGAAAAAGAAAAACCTTTTTCCTGACACAAGTATGAAATTCTGTGTGATATTACCATACACTTTGTTTTTTTGTGTGTGTTTGCTTAGTTTCATAGAAGGGTTAAAGGGAGGGAGGTTGTTCTAATTCAGAGCAAATAGGATTCTTACGCTTTTCCTTTGGCAACAGGAGTTTGCCATAACAGAAAATCAGTAGTAAGGGTTGATAATACCACTGACATTTATAAAAATAACTTTGCAATTTTCAAGCTTCAAAAATGACAACTCTAGCAGCAATATTTGGCACACAGTGGAGACTTAGTTTTATGTGAATGAATTTCATAACCCTCTAGAATGCATTTAATAACACCTCCAGAATATTGTAATAATACACATATATTTTGATCTGGTTATCCTTGTTTCATATGTAGTTTGCAAGTCTTTCACTGCATACTGATATTGTCATGTAGGCTGTGTCCCATGCCATGATTAATAATGTGACTCATCCAGGATAATAAATGCCTGTTGATTGTCCTATCCCCTCTGCGCCCGATACAGTATTGTTGTAATGAGTTATCATCTGGCTGTAGCAAAAGGCTTGGATTACCATCATGTGTTACAGGCCACCATATATTATATGTTAAACCTCAGGTAAAATCTGTATAATGGTTGTAAGTGTGTGTTCAGCCATGCCATGAAGGAATGTCTCTGTTTACTTAGTTAGACATGATAGCAATTGACAAGTGATTTACGATGTATGATCTTTAGGGTACTTTATAATAATAATAGAACCTATGTTAGAACCATGGGCAACAATGTATTGTATATCAAAGGAAAGTGTCACTGCATCCCATCCTAGCGGAGAGGAGTCAAAGAGGACCTCATATACCTCATTAAACATTGTTGGAAAAACCTATGTTTTCTTGAGAGTAAAAGAGGAGCAAGCACATGACAGATATATTACTCATAAAAAATTTACACATTTATTATGTTTCAAAAATATGAAATATCTTCTCTTCTGGAGTCTCTGGCTGAGGATTCTAAATGTCCCTCCCTAAACTGCAAAGCCCAGGATTCCATAGGATATTGAAAGTAGAATAATAGCATTATAACAGCGTAGTATAGAACTGACCTGAGTATCTTTTTCCCAAGGGACAAATTTTACTTATTTTAAAGTGTCACGAACTGGATCTTGTCACCCACAGTGCACCCACAGCGGGGGCTTAGCATTTCACCATCTTCTCCACACAGTTGCCCTACCATTTCCTTTTTCTTTTTCTTGATCCGAGCAAAGCCCCCTCACCCCCCCAGCCCAAATTTTTATTCTTTTTAACCTCTTTTTAACCTCTCTTTTTAACCTCTTTTAGCCTCTCTAGGAAACCTAAGATCACTTTGAACATTCACTTTTCTGACTTTCTTCCTTCAAGTCCAATGAATAGATATTCATTAGTATTTCTGATTTACCCTTGCTTCCATTTATTAAACATGCCTTTTTAAAATCTCAGCTCATCTGACAGTTCTCACACTTATCTCCCTTAGCAGAAGTGTTTGCAATTGTGCCTTCAATACCTCACCTTTAAGAAACTCCTGTGCATCATGAACCCTCTTCCCTTTGAGTTATTTCTGACCATGGGATCTCATCCAGTATTTCCCTATATTTACAATAATTAAATATCTTGATATACAGATGATGATGATGATGATGATGATGATGATGATGATGATTTATTCAATCCCACCTTTTCCTCAGTATATATCTGGCTAGATTGTGGGCTTTCCTCTGTATAACAAATTCCAGATGAGTCATTCCCACCAAAGGATCCCACTGTTTCCACCCCATGGACCAGGTCATCATTGATGGTTAGGATCAATTCAAAAATAGTTGATCTCTTTGTTGCTTCTTCTACCTTCTGTACAATGAAATTGTCTGCAGGGCAAGTAAGGAATGTGTAGGATTATACATTCTTGGCAGAGTTGAACTTCCAACAAATATTAGAGTGGTTAAAGTCTCCCATTACTACTGTATCTCTCCTTTTTGAATGTTTTGTAATTTGTTGTAGAAAGTCATCATGTAAGCTCTCAGTCTGGCTTGGATTTCTATAGTAGACCCTCCATACGCATACACGCACAATTGCTGTTTCCCTCTCCTTTAATTTTGTAATTTCCCTCCCCTTAATTTTTTTACACAACCTGTTTTCCACGCTCTAAGTCATGGTTCTCTTCATGGATGTACACATCCTTGACTCATACTCCTCTTCCTTTCCTGCCTATCTGTTTCTTTGGATTAGGTTATACTTCTCTATTACTACATTCTGGCCATGTGATTCACCCCTCCAAGCTTCAGTGATGCTTACAAAATTGTATTTGTCTTCCTGTGTTAAGAGTTACAGTTCACTTTATATGTTTATGCATTAGTGTACAGACATCTAAGACAATGGCCATTTCTGCACGTGGCGAGGGAATCGCTCCCTGCTGCTACTCACTGGATCTTCTTTGGGTCCAGTCCGGTCCGGGGCGAGGAGGAGCAGTGTGTGATCGCAGATCCGCACTGCTCTGGCATCCAACTGCTGACACTCGCCAGCCTAAAGCCCACCCTCCGCAGATCGCAGGCTCGCGTTGAGGTTTTTCAAAAACACGCTGGAGGACCACTTGGGGTCGCTCCGGAGTGGACTGAGGTGCAGATCTACACTAAGTAGTCCGGACCCAGTCCGCTCTAAGGTGCAGATGTCCTCCGTGGAGGACACACTGCACCATTTTTTTTAACCTATGCAGAAATGGCCCATGTCTCACCAACATGATAATCAATAAGACACACAAACCAGCCCAATGTTGATGAGTTAGAGTCAATAAATCCCACTCTGAATTCATTTTAATTAATCCTGTACATGTGCATCATGACACCATCTGGAATACATTTTAAACCTTGTGGATTAAATATTAATAAAATCTAAGAAATTACCATTAGCAAATGAGAACTAAAGATGAAATATGCTGATAGGCATACTGGTATAAACTAAAGAATGAGCTCGTACCACATTTGAAGATGCTTTATCATTTTTCATATTTTTGTAGGCCAATGTCCAAGGCATACTGATTTCTAACTCTATGCTGTGGTAGTTTATAATATACTTCAAAACATGCAAATATAGTCTATAAATTATTCTTTTCTCTTGTACTTTTTGCTCCCAAGAAATGAAAGCAGCCAAGGCTGCTGAGTGGGAGCTGGAATATTTTTTAGAAAAGTATTACAATGTGTGTTTAGGGATTCTTTTCCCCCCTCCACTTCTCTTGCTTTCCTTTTTGTTTCATTGACTTATGTGCAGACAAAAATAGATGGCAATTACATGCTTGTGTATGTTAATTCTTTGCAGGCATAAGCCACAATTTCCACAAATAAGCATGAATTATGTTATACCTAACAAAAACCTAAACTTGCTACCCTCCAGATGCTGGCCACCTTTCACTGATCCCACTTATGAGAGCTCTGTTTCCCCACTACTGCTGGTTTCAGAGAAACAATTGTCTTGCTCAGGCTTACTGAGAGTTGGGAGAGGATTTCACATCTCTCAACCAGTGATCCCTACATCTCAGTGAGCTGTAAAGGGAGGTTTAAATTCACTCATCTCTGCACAGAGATCTCTGTGTATACAGGGATGTACGGTATGTGCCTAGAAAAGCACATGTTGTCAGGAATCTCTCCCTGCTGAGCCACAGACAGCAAGGGAGGAGAGAGGTCAGGAATACTTTCAGAGAGAGCCCGAATATACCAAACACCAGGAAAACACAAGCTAAGCCAGGTCAAGGTCCAGTCCAAAGGTTCAGGAGGCAGAGATCCATCGTGCAGGTTTCAGGGAGCAGGAGACATGAAGGTTTTGAGGGCTTGCTAGTATTTTGCTGCAAGCAAGAGCAGTCATGCCGGCAGACTTAAATAGCCACTGTGAGCAGGTGCTGCTTGTTATTGTTTCCTCAACCAAGTCCATGCAGCCTCCTTCTGAGCAGTCTGTTTCAGTCTTCTTCATGATCGAGGGCTGATGGGCACAGGTGGCTGCCACTCCTCTGCACCACTGCTGGTTCCCTCTCTGTCTTGAGCTGGCTAGGGCATCTCTGTCTCTGTTTGACCTTCCAGTGCAGGGGATGTTTGCAGGCTGACTTGCTCATTCACTGGCCCAGTCCTTGGCGCAGTCAGTTGCTCCTCGATTTCAGAGGCATCATCTATCCCACTCACTGGCTTGGTCTCATGCACAATCAGTTGCTCCTCAATCACAGCAGCAGCATCTATCACACATGTGGAATAGACCCAGAACCTTCCTCCCAGCTGATACTACATGCAGAGCACACAGCAAAAAAAGAGTTGTCCACCCTTGGACTAAGGAGATTGATACTTGTGACATTTTGCAGAATGACATATTGAATAGAGAAACATTCTGTAACCCAATAACCTTACAATTCAAGTGCTGACAATACAGACAGCAGAGATAATATGGAGAATAGAGAGGAGATTAAAGAAAGAGAGAAGAGGAACTGCAGACGGTTTTATTTAATATATTGAGTGTCTCTACCGAGATGAAAGGATGGAGTATCAATACTTTTTTAAAAAAAAATATGAGGAGGAAGAAATGCAGTCAGTCTTCTTTTTCAGTTGGAAGTAACAGCTCGCATTCTGTTCATGATAAATCATAAATCAGACTTTTGCTATGATGACTCACTTTTTTTGGTTGATGCAGAGATTGGAATTCTGTTCTGATGACACAACAGCCAAAATTTCCTTCCAAACTCACCTTGTAAACAGGGACAATGGAATTTTGATAACGTGGAATTCAAGATGCTCCTTTACAGAGGCTTGAACTATGAAATGAAGATGGCCCTGGTCTCATAAGTCTTGAAACCACATCATGGGGCAATTTTGATGCCAACCTCCAAAGGGTCTCGGACGTCCTCCACAAGACTGGAGCCCTCAAGGCCACCCAACAGCCCCCCAAGAAGGAACATGGGAGTTGGGAATCCATAGAGGAGGTCATGTACTCCAACTATAGGCCCCACTCCCAACACTGAAAATTGGCTCCTGCTCCAGCTCCCAAGGGGAATTGGAACTCCCATCCCCCACCAGAGTAGGATCCCAAGGCTAGGCAGGACACACGGTGAGCCAGAGACTCCCAAGGTCCACCTAGCAAACCAGAGAATTCCACTCCCCAAGCTCAGATGCCCCGGTCTACCCTGAACAGCAAAGCTCCCCGAGCACAGTCTGGAGGGTATGACCCAACCTGAAGCACTTATTCAGGGGAGAGAGAGTGAAGGTTTGGATGGTCTTGTGAAAACTGGGGCTCAACATGAGCCAGTTTGACCAACAGCTGATGTCAGAGCTCCTTGATACCCTGATTAAGCACTCCCAGCTGGGAGATGCGCAGCCCATGGAAACCGTAATGCATGGCCCTCCACCTGCTAGACATTATCCCAGCTTGGAGGCTCTTAAATAGGGGTGCACTCAATCCAGGTGTCTGCCCAAGAATGTCATGATCCAGCTGACACCTGACAAAGTGGAAGATTCTGGGTGAAGGCAGGCATAGGGACTGACAGGGACAAGACTCCTGCCACTTTGTTAGTTGATTCTGGGAAAGTGCTGAATGTGCTGCACCCCAAATTGGTGAGGCATGGTAAATCCACTCTGGACTTCATCCGTCTGGCTGGATATGGAAGCGGGGGACACCAGGCCAAGAAATTGGAGTCACTTCAGGCTTGAAATAGTTCCCTTTTGGCAGACAACTTGGCACTTTCCTCTGCAGTGCAGGAGATCTGATCCAAATTAGAAACTGCCTCATTGGAGATTCAGGCACTCCAGGACAGAGTGACTAGGCTTGAGAAGAAGCATGCAGAACTACACCAAAAACTAGCCTCCAGGGAAGCTGTAATTCCTACAGTCTGTTCTGAGGTTTTGCCCCCATTCCCTGTGCACACTGTAGGAGAGTCCCTGCCATAGGACACATTTCCCCATTCTCCTTACCAGCCAATCAGAAAAAGCCCGTCCCACCCAACCCAGTCAGGAGTGCAAATCCAACTCCCCAAACCATGGTGCTTTCAGAGCACAATGAAGGCTTGTGTGAGAGCCAGGAAGAGGAGGACACACATCAAGTGGAAACTAATCTCAGGCTTCCGGCACTCATGGTGATCCCCTCTCTGAGATCTCCTTTAGACACCCTCTGTTTCTCCCAGGATTTCCTTGAATCTTTGGCAGAGAGAGTGCCCTCTTGAAAAGGAATTTCCTGCGGGACTGGGGATTCAAGCAGCAAAATTCTCCTGTCCAACCAGAGCACAGGTTAGTGAAGACACTCACCTTGGCACACCCTGACTTGACACTACGCACACCCCTTGATTGCTTTCCATCAGGGGAAATCTCCATGGACATAGCTACAAGTACCAAATATGATAGGGAAGTGGACTTGGCTCCTGCTTTCCCCTCTGCAGAGCTGAGCTGGTGCCAGCTTACATTCACGTTCAATGGCCACCAATACACTTTTGCACTGGTGATCTTGATAGAGTCCAAGACAGTCCATGGTTCTGGCTCAGTCATCATCATGCCAAGGGAAATGATGTTACTCCAGGAGGCATTTTGGATAAGTACCAGCCCCCACTTTTGATTTGGCCAAAAGGATCTCAGGTCATGAGTGGCTACTGCCACTCTTACCAGCGATTTCAGAGACCCATAGACAATAACGTTCAAAGGACTGGAAAGGAAAGCCCCCAGACTGGGCAGCCCTCTCGTTTGTGGAGCATCTGAGGAGCAAGGCAACTGCCTTAACTCCCTTCATGGGTTGGCAGCCACCTTAAAGAAACACACTCCAACAAATTTCCCCCTTTTTGTGTTTATAGTTTGCGTTAGTTGTAATTGTAGTTGTAGAATCATACAGCCACACAGATTATCCCAACATCTAAGGAACTGGAAAAAACAGCACACAAGTCCTGGTGAGATGCCTTTACATGGTCATCCACCGGCAGTGCCATCACACACCTAGCTTTATACCCTCTAGTAGTCATCCTAGCCTTCCAGGTTGTGTTAGTCATCTGCCTCTTTTTGGTAGCCTGCTGGGCCAGATGACAGATTTTGCAACTCCAAGATAGACAGCTTGGACCAAGCCTGATATTTTAGTCTTTACTGAGAGTAAGGGAAGGGGTCTTCCTTGTTTGTGGAGAAGTGTTAGGGGCTCAGGCAAAGCCTGGATCAGTTAAAAACCCAGGGCTCGATTGGGAGTCAGAGCCCCAGGCACTCTGAGGTAGATTGGGCCTCCAGAGTTAGGTCTGAGACCCAAAGAGCAGTGGTCTAACCATGGCAATGGGACCTCCAGAGTCAAAGGGACCACATGCAATGGGCAAGCAGGAAAGGACCTTGGAACAAGATTCCTCTCTGGCAGATCGGGCCCAACTCTGGATCACCAATTCACCCCACTGAATCTGAGCACCCAGGAATATCTAGCCCATTATCCTAGCTACCCTTTTAAGTTACATTGAGCACAACTTGGAGCCCTGAATCCGTGACTTCGCTGAAGGGTAAGTGAGGAACGACACTCCCCATTCCTTCTCTTGTAAATAGCCCCATAGATAGTAGGAATTTTAGGATAGAACAGTGGTTCTCAACCTGGGAGTCGGGACCCCTTTGGGGGTCGAACGACCATTTCACAGGGGTGGCCGCTCCTCAATCCTGCCCCCCTTTTAAAAGAAGGTGGTCTCACAGCCAATGGGAGCAGTGCTTCTGAGACCCCTGTGCTGGGAGGAGGGGAGAGGAGGCATGCTGGGCGTTTCCCCATCTTTCCCTGCCTGGTGGGAAAGAACTGGAGGAGCCTGAGGTGGAGCCGGAGGTGCGGAGAGCGGGAGGAGAGAGTTGGAGCCTTAATGTTAAGGCGGAGGTGAGGACACTGAGAGGAGAGAGCTGGAGCCGGAGTGTTAAGGCGGAGGTGAGGAGAGGAGACCTGCAAACCCCAGGACTCCATAGGATGGTGAAAGTGGAATAATAGCGCTATAACAGTCTAGTGCAGAACTAGTCAGGATGACTTTCTCCTCTCGCTTTTGTTGTGCATGGACCCTTGGTGCTTGCCACACGCACGTGTTGTGTTCTTCACCCTGACTGTCTTGCATTCCTCGCTTTTTGTATGTTCAGTGTCCGCACTCCCTTTAAGGGAGGGAGGGAGTGAAACAAAATGCGTCTACTTATGCCGCTGCCATCTTTCCTCTCTCCCTGTCCTTTCCTCCCTGCACCTCGTGTAAAATGTGGGCTGTTTTGGCATTGCCTTTGGGAGTGACTGGCTTTTTGAAATGTGGAAACCCAACATTCAGAACTAGAACTACTGCCTTAATTCTGGCATTGATGGATGCTTTCTGTGCTTAAAAAAAGGGGGGAGGGTTACCAGTTTTTAGGCATTAGAAGTCTATCCAGAGCAGTGATTTAGGGCAGTGTTTCCAATCTATTTGATGTTGGAAATAACTAACTAACTAACTAAATAATAAATAAATAAATAAATAAATAATAACGAAAATGATTTTATGGTTGGGGGTCACCACAACATGAGGAACTGTATTAAGGGGTTGCGGCATTAGGAAGGTTGAGAACCCCTGGGATAGACATTTGTTTTATGTAGATATTACTAAGGATTTGCATATGCCCTTAAGGCACTGCAAGGATTTGATAGCCAAACTTGGGCCCTTTTCGCACGTTACCTGCTCGCGGAGGTGGGGGTGCTGTTCGCGCAAGCAGCCTCTTGCGCGAGGCATTCACATCGCCCCTCCATTCTACCGCAGCTGGGTTTCTGGTCACGCAACCGTCGCGCTAGCGCCCCGCCCCTTCCTTCTGCAGCGCAGTCTGGGAGCTGTAGGCTGCACTGGGGGAAGGAAGTGTGACCGCCCCAGCTCGTCAATGCACTGCACGCAGGTAAATGCACGAGGGCGCCGCGAGCATTGCACGACCATGCAGTATTTTCAGCTTAGAGCTGAAAATAAGAAAATGCGCGTGTGCCGCACTTTAGTCTCCTGAGTGTCACGTGAGTGGGAGTGCGTCGTACGAACCGACACTCCCATTCATGCGATGCTCAAGGGGCGCTCGCACAAAAAAAAATGCATGCGAAAAGGGCCTTAGAAAAAATGATATTCTCCACACCTCCTGCAGACATGCAGGTGCCTGCAAGCTCCAGCCCTGCTCGACCGAAAGCTTGCATGGCCTAGGCATCCTTGAAACTGTATTTCTTTTCCAACTGCAGAAGGGTGCTCCTGCTCTCCAGAGCAAGGAGCTGAAAGACAGAGTTGTGTCCAGTCTGATCTGAGACAGTGTGACTGGTGTGAGAGCAGAACCTCAGTGACTTAAGTGTATGGAACACATGGAGATGCTGAAAAAGTATCTCCAGGACACTGTGGTTGGTCCACCAGACCCCTAATCTGCAGGCCCAATCTAAACTCCACAGCACTGCAAGTCTCGCATACCACCTTCCAAGCCACAGCCACAGTAGAGATGCAATACAGTGACCAACTGTCGGCATGGCAAATCCAACCCATTGATTATTCCCCAGCTGTTATAGAACCCTCCCCCCACTGCTGTAATGATGACTCACTTTCAGTTCAGTTGGGCATGTTTGGCCCCAACAAAATCCATTTCCCACAAGAAACCCTCTTCGGGCCCCATGTCTCTGATTGGCTTGGAATTTGCATTGTTGCTACTAAGCAGTTTCTTTAGTTTGGAACCCAAACAGTTCTTGCAGCAACCATGGGAGCCAAGCCAGTGGAAGCCAACTGCAGAACCCTGCCAGCCGTTGTGAGTGCCCAATGCAGGCAACAAGTGTGTTCGCATACAGTGACAGAGCCATCCCCGGTGACAAGGGGGTGGTGGAAAACAGACAACACCACCTCCCCACACCAATTCCTGCTAACTAAAATGCTCTTGCCACCCCTGAAGGACTTTGACTTTCCTGCCTGCCTTTGCTGAGACACTCCATGCATCCCATAAGATAAACTTTTTGGACACAAAGGGGGGGGGTGTAGTGGCTAACATCTGCCCCTGGACTTCCAGTCTGGATATTTATGATGGACTACCATTTTTCCATTGCTCAATCCATTTGTTTGCCAAAATCCATCCGTAGCATATCAAATATGCTTTCCATGCCAGAGAGGTTGCCCAGGTGGGTGCATAGACAAATAGGTCAATGACCGAACCTAGGTCAAGGCCAGGAAAATCCCCAGTCACATTTCCCAAGGAGACCTCAGGCTAGACACATTGGTATGAACAAAGGGTCCTCAGCCACAAATAGCCAACTTGAAGGGATTACCAGGTTTTCCCAAGGTTGAACAACTCTGACTTCGGAGAATCCTTCCAGGGCGAGGTCCATTTACATGAAGCAATCATGCAAACCATCAGGTTACTATTGTGTGGCATTTTTCCTTTTATTTTGGCCATTGTTCTTCCCAGGAGAGGGCCTGCCCTAGAGGTACATCCTGACCTATAAGTCTTTGAGAATCTCCTTGGAGAACTCCCCACCATGCTAGCAGACTGGCACTCTGTTAGTTGAGTGCTCCCCTCAGCCACCTCTCTTCACTGAGCTACTTCCTTCTCACCAGTTCCCAGACTGAAGACTTCTGGACAGGTGTGGTATCACTCCCTTTACTCCCTCTCCACTCTATCTCCTATAATTTTTCACCTCTTTCCTTTCTTGATAGGCCTTGTGTGCATGAATGAGTGATTGCTTTGGTGTGTGAGAACATATTGTTAATAAAATCCATTCATTAGTAAGATTGTCTGGCTTTTTGCTTGGTCTGACCCCGTAAAAATTGAGAAGATCCTGCTGGGTTTCCCTGCCCTTTGTTCTGCTAAGGCCAGTGCTCCACTAATTTCCCTAATCTGCATTTTTGGAGCAAATCAAGGTGTCCCCCAGGGGACCGCCAGAAATCAGGGTAACATAGCCACCCTCTACGTTTCTTTGCCATTTGATAGCAGTGGGATGAGCAAGGATGTGTCCAACAATTTTCCTGTAGGTGGACACTGTGCAAGGATGTCATTTGCAGAGATCTCACAAAAGACCTTAGGAGATCTCTGCAGATGCCAGTTGCAGGGTATCTAGCTACAGGAAAATAGCTGGACATGGCCTTTGCTCATCCCTTTGCTCTCTGACAACATAGAAATGGCCATGTTGTGAGCAGCAGCATTGGGAGATGTAGCTGCAGAGGTGAATTTGGGAAAAGGGGTTGAAAAAGGAGAAAAAAATATCCATTTCCCTCTCAGTAAGTAAAGACCTTTAAGCAATCATATTGAATGCAGAAATGTACCCCCTCATTCTCATTTTCTCATAATCTTCTGTGAATTTATATTTTCCTTCCTCTATTTCCTTGTCACTGAGCTAGGGAAAGAGGAAATTTAAGGAAGCAAAGGGGAGGAAAAAGAAGTTTGTTGCCCACTGTGTCCCTTTGATTCATATAAATGTCTCCCTTGCTTTTTGCAGAAATGGTTCTCCCCACATCTAATTTTTTTCCTTTTTCCACATTTGACACGTTTTTGATGCTATTCTATTTACTGTTGTTTTCTTGGTGCTTTCGTCTCTTTTATTTTGTTGTTATGGAGCTGGTTTTAATATTGTGAGATATATTTGTTATTATATTTCAGCTGTTTCCTCCCTCACTTGTCACTTGACCGGAGAGGTGAGAAGAAGAACCATTTCTCATCTACCATCTGGCAGCAACCATGCATCAGTCTGCATTACTGGGGTGGGAATGGGGAATGGGAAGTAGATTGCCCCTTCAGTTTTCTCTGCTAAAAGACTGCCTGCCTTTTTGGTTCCATGTTTTAAACAGTGATGTATTTACATCTTTTACTCCAAGTCTCAAGTCAAGTCTCAAGTTTGGGAGCCAATTTTATACCTCAACCTGTATTCCAGAATTTCTGGGCAGAGTCAGATAAAGTCAGTTTTAACAATTTAAGCAGAATTGACCCTCCATATTTGTGATTTTGCCTTCTTCAGCTTTGGAAGTGGGGAATAGGATCCTTCTTACTCCCCATTACTGAAGTTTCAAAAGCTTAAGAAGAAAGGATCCTTCTTCCTCAAGCCTCTTGTCTAACACATTTACTGTCCCCCTCTGAGAAATGCACCCTACTCTCTGGGGGTGAGTCTTGTCTTCTGCTCTTAGGAAAAGTTTTAGAAGGTTCCTCCAATATGCAGAAGGGACAGGCTGCTGAGCAAACCTTAAGCATGTCTCAAGCCCATTACCTAACCCATTTTCTCTGAGAAATGTGCTCACACTTTGGGCTTGAGACAGATTGTCATGTAACCAGTAGGCAAAAAGAGATGGGAGCATTCAAAGTCATAAGGTTTCTGGATGAATGTGTTATGTTACTGAACCAAAGGCTTGTCTAGAGTCAAGTTATTGCATCATTTATTGCCGAGTCGAGTCCAAATCGAGTCACTGAGACGACTTAAGTCCAACTTGAGTCCAAGTCGATTGACTCAAGTCCACATCACTAGTTTTAAACTCTCAGCTTATCAAAATTATAAGGTCTATGTACTGTAAGGTTAAATGTTTATATTATTTATAATAAATTTATAAAAATCACATTCCCAGAAGTTGTTTTGACTCTAAAAATCTTGATCAAATGTAACACTCTAGCAAAAGTCTCCTCTTCTTTCCTTTCATCTCTGTTGTGGAAAGCAGCATCATGGGTTTAAGAGCACCAACAATGGAAGATTTTTTTTTTAAAATAACTATATAAGGTCAATCTGAGTTTTAAAAATGTTTTGTACATTGGATTTGAAAATTAAATGAAAATTAAGATTAAGTGTTAAACTGAAAATTTTAGCCTGATTTAAAAAAAAATATATTTAGCTACATGTAAAGCTGTATTTTTTCTAACCATGAAAAAAACTCATAATTTTCTCATCAGCTACAACAGATGTGTCCTTTTCATTTGATGTTGGAAATGGCCCAGTGGAGATTGTTGTGAGGTCACCCAGTCCACTCAATGATGATCAATGGCATCGGGTTACTGCTGAGCGGAATGTTAAAGAGGCCAGCCTGCAAGTGGACCAGCTCCCCAAAGAGATTCGTAAAGCACCCACAGAAGGCCACACTCGACTAGAACTGTATAGCCAGCTATACGTTGGTAAGCAGAAGTAGTATGTTCTTAACATGCAGAAAAAGTGGTACTATGCAGTTCAATATGCTGTTTGTGCCTGCAATACAAGGCAAGCAACCAGCTCCATTTACATGTATTTTAAAATATTTCTTTTCTATATAATCCTACAGTTCTGAATTTCCTAAAGCAGTTTGCCATAGAATAGGAACAATACTGATCAATCATACAATGAAGAAAAGAAAAAGAATTGGCTTAGTGAGCCAATAAAAACATAGAAGTAAAAAAAAGCAATGCTAATCCTGGATCTGTCAAAAAGATGTAAGACTCCCTGGGGAAGGCATTCCATAAGCAGGGCATAGTAAATGGAGAAAGCTGTTATCCTTTCACTACTCACCTTCAGGTAGTGGAGCTTAGAGAAAGAGCTTCTAATTATAATCCTAGTATTCAAGTAGGTCAGAATGTGAATCATGCAGTCTGCTGACAATAGGCATGCCTCAAGGCTATTTTCCAAAGGCTTGACAGAAATGTTTTTGAAAGGGGGGGGGGAACAAAACAAAAAAACAGGAATCGAATAGTTAACTGCTGTAGGCTCTCCCAGTGATTACAGGTGGGAAGGCAGGAATTCTGATGCCAAGGAGATTGGTTGCTGATTGCTTCAACTTCTGGCTGAGGAGGAGGATGAAGGGGACACAGACAATTGAAAAACTGGAAGTAGAGAGAGTCACATCTTTCCTTTCTTATGGTCTATCTCAAAAGGGATGGGAAAGGTGGGCACTGATATCCTAAGTGTCAGAGTATATTCCTGAAGAGAGGCAAAAACAAGACTTTTTCTCTTGGCCCCAGCAAAACATTACTTGATGAAGTCCAGTGGAAGTAGATTCCCTTCCAGGGGAAGCTAAGCTGCCCCCCTCCCTGCTCTCCTTTTGAGGACAGGCAAAGACCTTTTTATTCAAGCAGGCTTTTAATGTGCAATTACTTGCAGTGTACTTTATTTATTTCTAACTTTTCTATATTTTTAGGTTATTCTTTTATAAGCTGCCTTGGATCACACTCTGGGAGAAAGGCAGCATATAAATTAAATAAATAATTAAAACAAAGTTGAAATATGAAAAACAAAGCAGGGATCTTAATTTGAATTAGTCTGGGATCCCAGCATGACTCTTTTCTGCAATCAACTGGAATTCAGGGTTCAAAGCAATACTGGCTCATGGGCCAAGCAGAAGTAGCATTTCACCCCCACATGGTATTAGAAGCTGTCACTGCAAGGTCAGACCACAAGTCTGCTGTGGGTTAAAGGTGCTCACCCCAAAGGCTGCTTTAGACATCATACAAGAGAAATTCATGAGACATACACTGAATTTATGGGATGCTTCTCTGATCCAGGGAAAACAGTTTCCATGTGCCTAAGAAAAATAGTGGTTTTGTTCCTGTTTAACAAAGAAGAGAGTCTAGGCTTTAGATGGAGTTTAAAGTACCTCTAATAAGAGTCCCCCAAAATCCCCAAGCTCTCCATGGCCAATCAGTAGAGAATGCACTTTTGTTTTGACAATATTAATACCCAGGGAAAGCTCTTCCCACCCAGGAAGCTTGAGATCCTAGTTTGGAGGTTAAAATAGTAATGTTGGTTATTCAAGTGTAAACCTACAACAGAACCAACAGGCAGGGTGAAGTCTAAAAAAATCCATTTATCACTTTCTATCTCTATTATATTTGAGGGCTTTTTTTTTCTGTCTGCATCTATGCCCCTTGTCCTCCCAGGGTCTCTTGAGCCTTTACGGTGAAAAGGTTGCAGACCAGTTTCCTGCCTCTTGCTGAGGGTGATGGGAAAATAGGGGCACACATGCCAAGCACGCTTTTTTTCTGCAAGGCATTCCATCAATTACAGTAAACACACTGATTATTTTCAAATAAGTAGTCATGTTAGTCTCTTGCAGCATAAAAGAGAGGAAGTAGGAGGAAAAAAATATGGTAGCATCTTTAAGACTGAATTTTTATTTAAGCATGAGATTCATAGATATAAACCTGCTTCTTCAGATGCAGTACAGAGTGATATTAAGCCCTGTGGTACAAAGTATATTTATATAGGTGTGGGAGTGGAACAGAATGAGATAGGATCTCTAAAGATGCACACCATGTCCCTAGTCCTAAATTTTCAAAGGGATGGCTGAGGTCATATAGGTCTTTCAGGTCTTTAAAGTAGTTAGTGTTGATAAATAACAATAAATCTGTTTTTCCAAAAGTCAGGTTCCCTCAGTTCAAAACTCCTTCTGAGAAGACCCCATATATACACACATACACGTGTGCACACACACACACACAGAGTAGCAAGAACTTTTATAGTAATATACATACCATGCCATGAAGCCATTGCCTTTGTTCATAACCTCTGCTAATGGATTGGAATTTGTGAACATATGATAATTCAATCCAACTGTTTCTCTTTCTAGTCTTTTTCTGTGTGTCCTGTAAATTACTCACTGTTTGTCCAAGATATACAAACATATTCTACAGTTCTACCCAATATGCAAATAAGAGTATTGAATGATGAGTATTTTCTTTTCTGTAAGGATCTGCAAGTTCTTCTTTCACCAATTAGTAGAATGTGTTCTCTTCTCTGCAGAACTAGAAAATGATATTAGTCTTTTTTTAGGAGATCTCAGAGTAGAGACCTTTTTTGCCCATTACAATAGAGGCTTTTGGCACATTCTTGTCAACCAGTGTTTCTGGACAAAATGAAACCTATTTGAGCCAAGGTGCTCAAAGGGGGCACACAAGCATGAGAATAATGCCAAGATTTTCAGCACTGAGTACATGCTCGTAATATGATGAATCCATAATTAAGTGGATTACTAATGAACACTCAATTGAAATGATTTCTGCAAATGCCAACTAAGCAAGTGTTACCCTGATTTCTGGGGGTCCCGTGGGGGACACCTAAGTGCTCTCCAAATTATACATGTTGGGGAAACTAGCAAAGATTTCCAGCCCAGATAGAGTAGCTCCTGGAGCTCAAGCACACAGATCTCACACACACCTGCTTGACAGCATTCTAGCAACTTGACCAGCTGTTCCCTAAGTCTATACCAACCTGATTTGAGAAGGTTTGCAACTCCTACTCAAATTAGGGGTACAGGGGTTGCCTGCATTCTCCACCACTCTGTTACCCTGATTTCTGGGGGTCCCGTGAGGGACACCTAAGTGTTCTCCAAATTATAGAAATTGGGGAAATTAGCAAAGAGCACAAGCTAGCAATCCGAGAGGCAGGGCAACGGAGCGAGATCTTTTACCCAATGTCTACGGGGTCAGGCCAAGTCAAGGAGCAAACAGAAGTGAAATAATAATAATTGTTTTATTAAAATGCAATCAAACAATGTATGCAGCACACTCACACAGATAACTATAGAAATAAAGGTTGTAGTGGGATAGAGGGAATTTTAGAGGAGTTGTTGGTTTGGGTAATACTACACCTGTCCTGAAGCCCGGGTAGTCTGCAGCAGAAGTTCGTAGGTATGGAGTTTCTCAGTACATGGGACCGAGGGGAAGGCTCGCCAAGCAAAGCGGCAGCAAAGCGGAATGGAAGTTGGGAGCGATCCGAGGAAGCTCTCAAAGTCAGGGGTTCTTATAGGGGAAAATGTGGCCGTAGGCTAGTCCGTACTTGGGGGAAACAATGAGTTTCGGGCTGGAGACAAAGCCTCCAAAAGGTCAGAATTTAGCATGATTGAGTCAAGTCCGAATTGTCAATAGAGTAGCCAGTATGCAAATGCAGAGTGCTTGACAGATGAGTATTCATCTAATCAAGCTGCCTGTTCGGGGCAGGGAGTTCTTTGTAAGTAGCGTGCATACATAATAAGATACTTGCCTTGAGATCTCCTGAAGTGGCAGGACAGCTATTTCTGGCCTGCCTGTATTTGTTTCGAATATTACAGCGATTAGCAGTCGTGCTTGTCTGCAAGCTTGTCCAGGGGACCTCGCAGCACATGGAGAGGAATAGGTAAAGGAGGCCAAATTATTGATATCAAAGTGATATCTAATATCCCACAAGTCCAGGCTAGCAACTGCGGTAACAATTCCCCCCCCCGAAAATGGGTGATTTGGGACAATATCAAACATTTTCCAATTAACCATTTCAAAGCAATTTTAGCACCGAATAGGGGTCTACAGGCTCAAAGGTAGTATTTCTCCATATGCAAGGGAATTTTCAGGGAAACATGAAGGTTTTCTATCTTATAAATACATTCCTATCTAAAAACTAAACCTAAACACATTCACACAAATGTCAATTAGCAAAAATCAGTGGTGAATTGTCCCGTCAATAGAGAACTGACAGTAAATGAGTAATCATGGTTAATGGCATAATGCAAAACAGTTGAATTTGGAAGCAAAAGCGTGCCTTCCAATGAGGTACTGCAGGAGTGAGCAAAGCAAAGTGGTGAAAGTTACAATGTATCCAGTCTTGCAGACTAGCTAACAAGTGAAAGCTAACTATTCGCTGCTTGCATCTTGCAGATCTTTGCAGGAGAAATAGTCCATTCGAAAGGCAAAAGTCTTTTAAATAAGAGTCTGTGGCAAAACAGTCTTTATCTCCGTCGGAGGGTGCTGGATCACCCCCCCCATGGTCCCACAGCTGCAGCAGAGGGATTGGGCATCTCCTTGGACTGGTTCCCAGTTGAAGCTGCGATTTTTCTTCTCTCACCCCCCCCCACGGTGCCTGGGGGTGATGGTCAGGTCCAGGGGTCATCCCGGTTCTCCAGAGCTGTTGACCTGTAGCTATTTTGCAGAAAACTGACAATGTTAGTAACCAATGTATAGAGAAGATGCAAATTACTGGCTCAGAGCCTGATAGGAGCTCAAGTTGAACTCTGAAATTTTGATTCACTGTGATCGAAAAGTCTAAGTGGGAGTGAGGGTTTAAATAGCTCCCAAGAATAGAGCAGTATTGGCCGTAGGAAGGCCGAGAAGGCAACAAGGCTGCTGATTCGGAGCCCACATCCATCCATCGGTCCTTAGGCACGGTTAGCCAGACTCATCCCAGAACGAGGTCACATTCAGATATCCAAAGTCATTCCAGAACAAGGTTGGCCTCCAGTTAGCAGACAAAAAGCCAAACTCATCCCAGTACAGGATGAGATCCTACTTGGCAGTTTGTTCACCGAGGTCCCCCCCACTTTCTGAACTAGAGCCTTGCTCCAAGCCTGATGGTGTATACTCAAGGACTTGGGGCTGTTGCAGGTTTGGTACTGATGACACGATGTAGACTCCGAGTAAGCAACTTCCCTACCTCAGAAAGCTGGACTCCGAGGCAGGCCTGAAGATTGGTCACCTTCGGATAGGCTTTTGAAACCAAGCGGGACATCAAAACAAAACACTACACACTAACAATAAACTGTTTACACATTATGAGCCTCGGAGCTCTCAATAAAAATGGCCAACTTGAAGTTGGAAAATGTGTTCTTGACCCACAGTGCAAGGCCAATTAAGCATACAGTGAGTATGACCTGAAACACAACAAAAATGATTAAGGGGTGCAAAGCGAAGTGGGCAATCGCTTGCCCCGTGGATGATCAAGTGAAGGTGTCCCACCAGGATTGTTGTGCGGCTGTTTCCAAATCTTCAGATGATTCAACAATTACCTTGGCTGAGTGGTTAACTGTCAAGGCAATCTGGTGAAGGGAGTGTGAAATCTCCATAACTCTGTGCAAGGAGGATGAGATTCCGTAGCCATGTAGACACGGGAATCTCGTCTTCAAGATGGAATCCGACTAGTTAGACTCCGTGGGCACGTCTCCATTTTCCAAAATATAATCTCTTATCTCCCGCCAGAGATAGAAATCTTTACCAAAACAATCCTGGACATTCTGAGAACAAAAGAAAGGGTTGCTGGTGGTGTAGTTGAGTCTTACAATTGCACCACTAGGCAGTACAGTCACATTTGAACACGGGGTTCTTAAACAAAGGCACTCAATTTGAGCCATGACTGTGGATTTGACCAGTACTACAGTGTAGTCAGAGACATTGCCATAACTAAAACTGTCAATATTGCAGAAGCATTGTATCCAATGGTGATGAAATAAACAACTGGATAAATCAAAAAAGTGTGTACTGTTGGACCAATGGTACATTTGTTGTGGTAGTAAGGTGGCATTGGCAGCTATCAAGGGGAGACCTAGATGGGATAATGAATGTAAAATTACTGGATCCAAAATCCTCTCATGTACGACTTCCACCTTGAGAGTTAGGCTCTCCCAAGTGGCGTGTCGTATCTGTGCCAAAGCAGCAGGGTGTTCCAAAGATTCCGGGTAGTGCTCTCTTAGCAGGCTCAGGATCTCAGGGTGCATTAATCCTATGAGGCTGGCCTGAATCACCTGAGCGGCAAAGGTGATTATGTTGCTTTTATTGAAAAAGGGGGAAAGCTTACGATCCACAACTACAGCTATGACTAAAACAAACTATGTACACAAAAAGGGGAAACTTAACTTGAGCCTGTTACTTCAAGGTGGCTGCCATCCCATGAAGGGAAGTAAGGCAGTTGCCTCGCTCCACTGCTGCACAAAGGAGGGGGTTGCCCAGTCTGGGGGCTTTCCCTTCCAGTCCTTGGAATGTGTTTGTTTGTGGGTCTCTGAAATTACTTGCAAGAGTAGCAGCGCCCACTCATTGCTTGAGACCCTCTTGTCCAAATCAAAGTGGAGGCTGGTATCTACCCCGAATGCCTCCTGGAGTAATATCTTTTATCTTGGCAGGATGGTGATTGAGACAGAGCCATGGACTGTCTTAGCCCTTCTCAAGATCACCAGAGTAAAAAGGCATTGAGTGCCACTGAATGTGAATGTAAGCTGGCACCAGTATAGCCTTGTGGAGGGGAAGGCAGTAGCCACATCTACCTCCGTGTGGTATTTGGAACTCACAGTCGTGTTTGCTAGGGTCTCCCCTGATGGAATGCAGTTAAGGGGAGTATGTGGTGTCAAGTCAAGGTGTGCCAGGGTGAGTGCCTGTGCTAGCCTGTGCTCTGGTTGGGCAGGAGCCTTTTGCTGCTGACATCCCCTGTCTGGCAGGAACTTCTCCTGAAAGAGGGCATGGAGAGGGAGGACTCTCTCTGCCGAAGATTCCAGAAAATCTCGGGAGAAACTGCAGGTTTCTAACAGGGGACTCAGAGAGGGAACAATGGCAAGTTCTGGAAGCTTGGGGTTAGCTTCCACTTGCTGTGTGTTCTCCTTTTCCTGGCTCACACACATGCTGGCAATGTTCTGTGTCCTGCTAGGTTGCCTGGTGCGATCCTTCTTGGTGCTCTGAAAATACCACTATCTCAGAGGTGGTTGGATTCGCACTCTGGGCTGAGTCAGGAGGAGGTGCAGTCTGCCTGGCTCTGGTGTGCCTGGGGCACTTGGGTTTTCTGAAAGGTTTGGATTGGGTCCCCCCACCGTATCCAGTCAAACAGATAGCGTCTGGGGTGAGCTCACCCTGTCTCATCAGGTGTGAGTGCAGCACTTTCAGCAGTGCACCAGAGTCTGCAGGAGGGGTGGCAGGGGTCTTCTCCCTATTGGTCCTAGTACCTGCCTTCACCCTAGATCTACCCCATTTGTTGGGCTTCAGTCGCACCGCAACTCTCTGGGGGAGATCCCGGGACCGAGGGCACCCCTATCCTGATAGCTCTGAGTCGGGGTAATATCCAGCCAGAAGAGGACCATTGGTCACTGCATTCACTAACTGGCTATTTCCCAGCTGTAAATGCCTTTTGAGGGCATCAAGGAGCTCGATCATGGGTCTCCCATCGAACTGGCTCGTGTCCAGCCCAAGTTTCCTCAAAATACCCCAGATCCGCACTCAGTTGGACGAGTAGGTCTGGGCAGTCTGGTCAAAGCCACCGAACATCTCCCTGGCAGTATTACGGTCTGTGGCCTGTTTTGGAGCTGAAGGCAGGGGAGCGGAATTCCCTGCCCTGCTGGGCTGACTACGGGACTCTCTGGCTTGCCAATGCTCCTGCCTGGCTCTGTAATCCTGTCTGGGAGGAGGATGCGAGTTCCAGTTCCCCCTGGGGACTGAATTAGGGGCAGATTTTCTATGTTGGGAATGAGGGCCATAGTTTGCATAAGTGACCTCTTGGATGGGCTCCCAATTCCCAGCCTCTTTCCTGTTTGTCTTTGGAGGGGATTTCAGGGCTCCAACCTCATGGAGCAGGTCAGTGACTCTCCGGAGGTTGTCATTAAAATTTTCCCAGGTGTTGTCTTGGGATCAATGAGCCCCAGGGCTATTTTAGTTTTGTGGTTCAAGCCTCCATAAAGGAGAGTCTTGAATTCCACATTGTTGAAGTTGTAGCCATCCTGGGCTTCAGAATGACCTGGACAGATTGGAGAGCTGGGCCAGGGCGTACAAAATGAAATTCAACAGAGAGAAATGTAAGGTCCTACACTTAGGCAGAAATAATGGAATACAGAAATATAGGATGGGGGACACGTGGCTGGATAGCAGTACGTGTGAAAGGGATCTAGGAGTCTTCATAGACCACAAGCTGAACATGAGTCAGCAGTGTGATGCGGCAGCCAAGAAAGCCAATGCAATTCTCGGCTGCATCAATAGGAGTATGGTGTCTAGATCGAGAGAGGTACTGGTACCACTCTACTCTGCTCTGGTTAGACCCCATCTTGAATACTGTGTCCAGTTCTGGGCACCCCAATTCAAGAAGGATATTGACAAGCTGGAGCAAGTCCAGAGGAGGGCGACCAAAATGGTGAGAGGCCTGGAAGCCATGCCCTATGAGGATAGACTTAGAGAGCTGGGTATGTTTAGTCTGCAGAAGAGGAGGTTAAGAGGGGACATGATAGCCATGTTTAAATATTTGAAGGGATGCCACGTAGAGGAGGGAGAAGGCTTGTTTTCTGCTTCTCCAGAGACCAGGACAAGGAGCAGTGGATTCAAGTTGCAGGAAAGGAGATTCCACCTGAACCTCAGGAAGAACTTCCTGACAGTCAGGGCTGTCCGGCAGTGGAATCTGTTGCCTCGGAGTGTAGTGGAGTCTCCTTCCTTGGAGGTTTTTAAGCAGAGGCTTGATGGCCATCTGCCGGGATTGATTTGAGGGTGTTCCTGCATGGCAGGGGGTTGGACTGGATGGCCTGTGTGGTCTCTTCCAACTCTGAATTTCTATGATTCTATGATTCTATGATTCCTGCTAATATGGCCAGCAGCTGCTTCTGCGCCACATAAGCTTCAGGGTTCTCTTGCGGACCCTGTTGTTCCATGACGTATAACACACTAGCGCTTTGTCCTGGCCACAAAATCCTTATCACCTCCCTCAACCAGTCGTGGGCCTCAAGTCTCACTAAACCTCAAGCTGCCACGGCTGATTCAAGGGTGGGGAGTTCAGATGGTGACATGCATAACCGAGCCAGCTGGGTCAAGTCCTGGCTGTTGGCCATGGGGTGCGAATGGATCACTGCATTTAACCACATGATCCCGGTGGACTTGTTTAAGGGGCCAAGCTGGTCAGCTATGGCCTTGGCGGCTCTCCAGGGGACCCTAGTTTCAATTTCCTGGGTCTCCCGCACCTCTGTCCTATCTGCACCTCCCTCTCCTGAAGGGGCTATCCTCTTTGTCATTGACTGTGTTTCCACAGGCTGGACTGGGACCCTGTGGTCGCTCCAGTCCGAGTTGTGGGGAAGGGTGGCCAAAGCGTCCTCTGGCAGCGGCTCCTTGTGGGCGAATGAGGGGAGAAGTTCAGGGTACACCGCAGAGATCAATGCTCTGTGGGTGTGAAGCTGACTCTCCAGTGCCTCAGTTTGTTTATAGCAAGCCTCGTGACTGACAGCCTCATGCTGTTCCTTCACTTGGCCCACCATAAACTTGGCTGCAGACCTGGCACGAGCAAGCTCAGCTTCTAAGGTATGAGCCTTCTCCTCCCATGTCTGAGCCTGCAAGGTGGCAGCACTCAGTTTTTGTGAGGTGGCCTGAGCAACAGATGCGAACGTTACTTTGTCCACGCGCAGGGCCTCCATCTCAGTATGAAGCCAGGCATTCTCCTTTTCTATCTCTACTAACCCTTCTCTGGCCTCAACCAGGGCTTTTGAGGCATCTCTGACAGTCAATCAAAGTCCCTAGGCAACCAAAGCATCCCTTGACGGCACAAATGGTTTCTTTGACTGGCGCGCCTGAGTGTATGCCTCCCTTAGTGTGGCAAAGGGATCTGTTGTCTGGAAGCTAGACTCCTTCCAGGGACATTTCCCTTTATCTAACACCCACTTTTCTAACTTCCCTTGGACCTTCCTCTCTAACATGAGGTCCTTAACTGCAATTTTGCTGCTGTCAGCCATTTCCAACCTACAAACTACAATACAAAAGGACAAGCACCTGGAGGGAAGGGTAGGATCATCAAGACCCCTGGGGGATTCTAGGGAAACGAACCCTGCGGAACTACGTGAGGGAAGAGGGAACGGAACCTAACTCCAGCCTGCCTAACAAGAGTCACTTTTGTACACCTAAGCCCGGCCTTCCACCTTGACAGCTTAGGGACAAAAGGACAAAGAAACAGTTCAGGGATGGGGAGAGTCACCTAGACTCTGGGGAAAACCTTCAGGAGTACTCTGCCTGCCACTGGAGGGGGGAAACGAACCCAGTGGAACTTACAGCGTCGCCTGGCCAAGCAGCGGGGGGAAAGGGGCAAGGAACCTAAACTGAACCATCCCTAACAGTTTTTTGGGTGAGGCTAAACCTTCTAAACCCGATGCTAGGTCAGGATTCACCACCCGCACCTACTTCACTAGTGGAAATTTAAACACCCAGGACGCACCTGTGCTTTCAATACAACAAACGGGACGCACCTGCACTTCAACTCACTAATGAACGGGACGCACCCGTGTTCTACTTTGGGGGAGGGGATTTCTTCCCTAAGTGCTATTGCCTTGCCACTAACATGTTGACTGCGTGTGGACTATTCCTAACGCCCTAGCGCTTGGATCCTAACCCACGATAGACCCCAAGTTAGGGATGTGATCCCCAGGACAGCTTGTGCACTCCCCTTGCTATCGGCTAATGATTCACTGCCCAAGGGCCAGCAGTGACCATGCTGGGGCAGCTGACATACACGAACCAAGCAAGAAAGAGGAGCAGATTTCCAGCCCAGATAGAGTAGCTCCTGGAGCTCAAGCACACAGATCTCACACACACATGTGTGTTCCTGCTTGACAGCTTTCTAGCAACTTGACCAGCCGTTCCCTAAGTCTATACCAGCCTGATTTGAGAAGGTTTGCAACTCCTACTCAAATTAGGGGTACGGGGTTGCCTGCATTCTCCACCACTCTGTTACCCTGATTTCTGGGGGTCCCGTGAGGGACACCTAAGTCTTCTCCAAATTATAGAAATTGGGGAAATTAGCAAAGAGCACAAGCTAGCAATCCGAGAGGCAGGGCTGTGAGGCTGGAAAATGCCACCATGCGCTGCTGGGACGCATTTTCCAGCCTTTTATGATTTTTAGCTATTAAGTCATCTTCGCTGCCACCACCCGCTGAATTATGAATTATCTGGACACTTGGACAGTACAGCAGGACCCTGTCCAACCACGTACATCCCTAAGCTTAAGGATCTTCCTTTCCCCCCAGTCTACCTAGCTTGGCGTGGGAAGGAGAGAAACAGGGTCTTTTACAGAAAGTATTTATTAAAGGTAGGCAAATAAACAAGGCAAATTACCACACATGGGAAGCCCCCTCTTCCCAGGCACGCTTAGTTACAAAAAGAACAGATATGAAAGCACAGATACATTCTTTAGATCAGCCAGCCTCCAAAATAACAGAAAAGTCCCTAACGCGACTAGATAACTTTAGTCTAATTACTCACAGTTGTTCCTAGGCTTAGATGTTCTAAAGGAAGGGCCAGGAGGCGAGGCCGATGTCCTCCAGCCTGCTACTGGCACAGAACCCCCCTCCAGGAGGTTCCTTGGTTGTTATCCCTTTGTTATCTCTCTCCCACATGGCCTCCAAGAAGTTTAATAACTTCTCCTTGGAAGCATCTCGAAGCATCCTGAAGATGCTCACTTCTTTCCTTTTTGATTGGTCAGTTCTCACCCTATGACCTGTGATGCTGACTCACATGACCTACGATGCTGACCACATGACCTATGATGCTGACCACATGACCTATGATGTAATCTAATCCCCAACACCTTATTAACCCTTGGTTTACCTGAAGAGGGAACTGTCCCCCTTTTTGCTAAGTCAAGATAATGGGAAGCCCCATTATCACACGCCCCCCAAATCTCAGACGGTCTGGAAACAGCTGAAGGCTGGAGCCACACCGGCTGGGATTTCATCCTGGGACCTAAGGAAGGAAAAGTCAGAGAATATATGCAAACACACAACAGTACAGGTTAACCATATTATCAATAACAGACATGTAAAACTCATCCCTCTTAACCTCCCTCCAGTTCTCTGCGTGACAAGGAGTCCGCAACCACATTGGAACTTCCAGCCACATGTTGAATGTCGAAGTCGAAGTCTTGTAGGGCCAGACTCCATCGGAGTAGCTTCTTGTTAGCCCCCCGGACTGTATGGAGCCATCTGAGGGCAGCATGATCAGTTTGGAGAATGAAGCGACGTCCCCAGACATATGGTCTCAGCTTCTCTAGCGCATACACAATGGCATAGCATTCCTCCTCTGGAATGGACCAGTTGGACTCCCTTGCAGACAGCTTCTTACTGAGGAACAGAATGGGATGCAAGATTCCATCCGAACCCTCTTGTAGTAAGACTGCTCCAATGCCTCTGTCAGAAGCATCTGTAGCCACTATGAACGGCTTGTCAAAATCTGGTGCCATGAGCACGGGATCTGCCATCAAGGCCTGCTTCAAGGCTGCAAAGGCTTTTTGAGACTCTGCTGTCCATTTCACTATCTTAGGCTTCTTGGAACCTGTCAGATCTGTTAGAGGTGCTGCTACTTGGCTGTAGTTGGGCACAAATCTCCGGTAGTACCCAGCTAGGCCAAGGAACGACTGTACCTGCTTCCTGGAATGAGGAATGGGCCAGCTATTAATAGATTCCACTTTGGCTTGCAGTGGAGTGATAGTCCCTTGTCCCACTTCATGGCCAAGGTAGGTCACTCTGTCCAGTGCAAACTGGCACTTTTTTGCTTTGACTGTCAGCCCAGCATCACTAATGCATTGGAAGACAATCTCCAGGTATTTCAGGTGATCTTCCCAGGAGTCTGAGAAGATTGCAATGTCATCTAAATAGGCGACAGCAAAGTCCCCGCACCCTCTTAGCAAACAGTCCACCAACCTCTGGAAAGTTGCAGGTGCATTGCGTAGCCCAAAGGGAAGTACATTGAACTCAAATAGGCCCATGTGAGTGATGAATGCTGTTCGATGCTTAGACTCTTCTGCTAGGGCGATTTGCCAATAGCCCTTAGTCAAATCGAGGCTGGATAAGTACTTAGCATGCCCCAATTTCTCCAACAGTTCATCCACTCTGGGCATTGGATAATGTTCCGGGCGTGTCACGGAGTTCAATTTTCGATAGTCCACGCAGAAACGTATGTCTGTCGTGCCCTTTTTGGGCACGAGGACAACTGGAGATGCCCATGGACTGCGTGATGGGCGAATGATCCCCATGTCCAACATCTCTTTCACCTCCCTCTCTATCGCCTCTTTGCCCGTTGGTGACACCCTTTGTGGCTGTTCTGCTGATGGCCTGCTGTCATCTGCGGCTACCACGTGTTGAGGATCTGTGGTGCGACCTGGGATAGGTGAAAACAGGGAGGTGAACTTACCCCTCAATTGGAAGAACTGCTTACGTTGGATAGCATTGAGTCTTTGGGAAGGTTTAACATCTTCTAAGTTACCACCCTCCCGATCATAGAAAGCTCCTTCAGGCCACTCTTCCTCCTCATCTTCCTGGACTGAAAGTGTGAGAAGATGATTAGGCCTCTCATAGAAGGGTTTCAGTGAATTCACATGATACACTTTTGGCTTAATCCTAGAGTCTGGAAACTGTATGAGGTAGTTCACTGTCCCAATGCGTTCTTGCACTGTTGCAGGACCTTCCCAGGAAGTTTCCATCTTGTTAGCCTGGATAACCTTCAAGACCATCACTTGGTCTCCTTTCTCAAAGCAACGTTCTCTGGCATACTGGTCATACCAGGTCTTCTGCTTTTCTTGTGCTTGTTGCAGATTCTCATGAGCATCTGCCCATGCTTCCCTGAGAGTATTCTGCAAGTTAGTCACAAAATCAACCACATTAGTCTCTGAAGAAGGAATAATTCCCTCCCACTGACTTTGAACCAGCTGTAATGGCCCTTTCACATCATGGCCATAGACCAGCTCAAAGGGTGAGTAACCCAGGCTTGGATGTGGAACAGATCTGTAAGCAAACAAGAACTGCTGTAGAGCCAAGTCCCAGTCATTGGAATGTTCATTCACAAACTTATGGATCATGGCCCCCAAAGTTGCATTAAAACGCTCCACCAACCCATTAGTTTGGTGATGGTAAGGTACTGATGTAAGATGGCGCACACCATGTGCTTCTAACAGGCACTGCATGACCTTGGAGTTGAAATTGGAAGCTGCATCTGTTAAAATCTCTGCAGACCAACCTAATCTTGCAAATATGTCTGTCAAAGCTTGGGCTACTGCCTTAGCTGAGATCCCACCTAGTGGAATAGCTTCTGGCCAACGAGTGCAAAAGTCCACAAAGGTGAGCACATACCGCTTTCCCCTAGCAGTCTTCCTAGGGAAAGGTCCCATGATGTCCACAGCCACTCTCTGGAATGGGACATCAATTATAGGAAGTGGTTGGAGAGGGGCCTTGGCTTGATCCTGGGATTTCCCTACTCTCTGGCAAACCTCACAGGATCGGACATAATCAGTAACATCCTTGCCCATCCCCTCCCAGTAGAAGGACTTTCCCAATCTGTCCTTCATTCTGTTCACCCCAGCATGTCCACTAGGATGATCATGAGCCAGACTCGAGAGTTTGACTCTATACTATACCAGCAACTGTCTCTGAGCGCGTACGCCCCCCTTGCTACCTCTTGGGCCAGCCTCACGATACAATAGGCCCTCAACGATTACAAATCTGGGCCCCTTCATCGTTGGAGAAGACTTCGCCTCTTCCTTTGCTCTGCTCCAGGCAGCTTGAAGGCTCTCATCTGCTTCCTGGTTTTCCTGGAACTGCTGTTGCTGAACAGGAACCAGCTGTTCCACCTGGAGTGGCAGACTTGCCTCAGATTCTCGTTGCCCTGCAGCTTCTCCAGGTTCTGTTCCCTTGGCTGGAGTATCTTCTGGAGTTTCCGCTGCTGTTGAATCCCTTGCTGGCTTTGGAGTCAGCATTGTTGGATTCTCCTCCTCTGCACCAACCTTTTGCATCTCAGGCAAGTTGTCCAGCACCTGGCTCTGCTCGGTGCTCACTTGAGACTCTCCCGCCCCCCTGAGCAACGCTGAGTCAGGTGTGACAGGGACCAGCATGAGACCAGGCTGACTACCCTCTTGGCATGGAGAAGCTCTTCCTGGACTTCCGCCAGCAGCTGCTCTGACATCCGAGGTATCAGCATGGATGATCTCGATCTCTGGGCCTACGATGCTATGTTGAGAGTCCTCCCCAGGTTCCTCCACCTCTTCCGGCAGGACTCCTTCTGGTGTAGCAGGAGACAGTGACTGCAGTCCAAGTTCAGGTTGGTCCTCAGGTTGCAGTGAAGACTGACCTCTGCTCAGGCTGCGAGTCGTCATGGCATGCTGTCTGAACACTTTCCGGGCCTGACTAGCATGGAAGACGAGATCATCACCCAACAGAGCAGGACATTCGAAGTCATCATAGACAGCAAAAGTCCAAACACCGTTCCAGCCCTTGTACTGAACAGGAACGCGTGCTGTTGGTAGTTTAGCTGGAGGAGCTCTGAACGCTCTGATGGTGATCTTAATGTGGTCATCAACAAGACCAGGATCCAGATATGCACGATGAATAGCAGAAAGTTGGGCTCCAGTGTCTCTGTAAGCCACAACTTTCCTGCCCCCTACCCACAGTGTGTGTCTTCTGTGATGAGGGATCATGTCAGGATCAGGATCAACTGAAGAATCAGTGGTAGTATCCCTGGAGGTCGACGCAACCACTAACTGGGCCAACTTAGGCTTCTGCTTACAGTTGGCTTTAATATGTCCAAGCTCTCCACAGAGAAAGCATTTAGGGCTAGCCTTTTTCCCTGGCTGGCCCTGCACGCTGGCCACAGGCTGCTGGCTGTAGTGGGGCTGTGACTTCGTGGAAGAGCTGTTCATCTGAGGCTTCATGTCGTTTAGTGATGACCTTGGGGTAGAAGTGTTGTGCTTCTGTACAGGTCGTCAAGAGATATCTTGGCGTGGCTGTAGGTATTCCTGCTTGTCTGTAGAAGGCATTACCACAGTAGGCTGGAATACCTCCTCACCTCTGGAGGCAACAAACCGATCTGCTGCCCTGGCAGCTTCTTCCAGCGTCCTAGGCTCTTGTTATAACACAAAGGACGATGTCTGAGGGGGTATGTGATTCAAGAATTGCTCCAATGCTATCTGGAACAGGACATCTTCCTTGGTGGAAGCTTTAGCTGCTTGCATCCAAGAGTCCAGTGATCTCTGAATTGTACAGACCATGTCCTTGTATGATTCACCAGCTTTCTTCCTGGTGTTGCGAAAGTGGACCTTAGCCTTCTCTGGTGTGAGTCCAAGTTTCTCCCGAGCTAAGGCCACAAATTTGGAAAAATCATTCATGTCAGCAGCAGACATGCGGGATTCAACCTCTCGCAGAGTTCCAGTGAGAGTAGAGCGAAGTTCACTCATATAGTTCTTCTCAGGAATCCCCAAATCATTCGCTGCACGAATAAAGGAGATCAGAAAAGCTTCAAAATCCTCTGAGTCCTTGTAAACTGGAAGCTGTCTGAGGCAAGTAAGAGCAAGTCTTGGCTCTGCATTCCATTGATTAGCTTCCTGAGTTCCAGTGGACGCCTGTGTAGAGTTCAGCCGCATCATGTCAACAGTTTTATCCAGGAACCCTGAAATCTGTTCAGGTGTCAGCTTGTCATGCATAAGGCTTACTGCTTCCCAGAAAGCAGCAGGGGGGGCAAGGGCTGTTGCTGACATAGCAGCCCCTTGCTGTGCCAGATTACTACCACTAGGGGTAGCTGGTTGAGCAGATGACCTATCTTCTGTAGCATCCTGCTGTGTGGCATTGCTGCCAGTGGGGGTCGCTGCAGCTTCAGGATCCATACTGTATTTTAACAGCCTTCCAGACCTGAGTTTCATACACTAACTACCTCTGTGCACGTGAAAACTTAAAAACAAACAAACGTCTGATTGGCTGATCCAAAGAATATACAGTGCCAGAATCCCAAAACCAAGAAAAGTGGAGAAATCCCAAGCCTTTCTCCTCAGCCCCCTTTCGTCACCCCCCTCCTCCTCCTGAAGGAAAAGAGAAAAACCTGCCTCAGTGACTGAATTGGATACTTAGCAAATTCCTGCCACAAAAACCTTTTCTATTGATATGCTAATGTGCTATCTTTGCTGCTGGAGAGCAGATTGAAAAATGCTGGCTGCTGACTCAAAACACAATGAGTTTAGCAGCTTTAACAATCCATCTCTCACTACCAAAGTAGAAAGAAGGAAATCCAAAGGAAAAATCACTCCTTTCCCAAACAGAGGCTTTGCATGACAGAGCAGGCAGCTCTTCACTGAAAGCCCAAAAATCACCCTTTCTCCAAGAGTGACTCTGGTAGGCAGCTCCGCCCCCCAACTTCCTCCTCTCCCTCCCTTTCCAGCCACCAGGAAGGAGGGAAAGGGGAATTTTTTTTTCCAAAAGCCTGTTTAAGCAACAAAGCCAAAGCAAGCCCCCTCAACTTCCTACCCCCTCCCTTTCCACTGCAAGGAGGGAGGGAAGGGGGAAAAAAACCTCTCAAAGCCTTTTTAAACAAACAAAGGCAACGAAGCCCTCTCTCGCCCACTCCCCCCCTCCTGAGCTAATTCCTTCACAGGAGACACAGGGATACTGGAGAGAGACTGAAAACCCCCTACTTTCTGCAATTTAAACCCCCAACTCTCCAATTCGATACCGCTGCCACCATGTGAGGCTGGAAAATGCCACCATGCGCTGCTGGGACGTATTTTCCAGCCTTTTATGATTTTTAGCTATTAAGTCATCTTCGCTGCCACCACCCGCTGAATTATGAATTATCTGGACACTTGGACAGTACAGCGGGACCCTGTCCAACCACGTACATCCCTAAGCTTAAGGATCTTCCTTTCCCCCCAGTCTACCTAGCTTGGCATGGGAAGGAGAGAAACAGGGTCTTTTACAGAAAGTATTTATTAAAGGTAGGCAAATAAACAAGGCAAATTACCACACATGGGAAGCCCCCTCTTTCCAGGCACGCTTAGTTACAAAAAGAACAGATATGAAAGCACAGATACATTCTTTAGATCAGCCAGCCTCCAAAATAACAGAAAAGTCCCTAACGTGACTAGATAACTTTAGTCTAATTACTCACAGTTGTTCCTAGGCTTAGATGTTCTAAAGGAAGGGCCAGGAGGCGAGGCCGATGGCCTCCAGTCTGCTACTGGCACAGAACCCCCCTCCAGGAGGTTCCTTGGTTGTTATCCCTTTGTTATCTCTCTCCCACATGGCCTCCAAGAAGTTTAATAACTTCTCCTTGGAAGCATCTCGAAGCATCCTGAAGATGCTCACTTCTTTCCTTTTTGATTGGTCAGTTCTCACCCTACGACCTGTGATGCTGACTCACATGATCTATGATGCTGACCACATGATCTATGATGCTGACCACATGACCTATGATGTAATCTAATCCCCAACACCTTATTAACCCTTGGTTTACCTGAAGAGGGCAATGTCCCCTTTTAGCTAAGTCAAGATAATGGGAAGCCCCATTATCACAAGGGCAACGGAGCGAGATCTTTTACCCAATGTCTACGGGGTCAGGCCAAGTCAAGGAGCAAACAGAAGTGAAATAATAATAATTGTTTTATTAAAATGCAATCAAACAATGTATGCAGCACATTCACACAGATAACTATAGAAATATAGGTTGTAGTGGGATAAAGGGATTTTTAGAGGAGTTGTTGGTTTGGGTAATACTACACCTGTCCTGAAGCCCGGGTAGTCTGCAGCAGAAGTTCGTAGGTATGGAGTTTCTCAGTATGTGGGACCGAGGGGAAGGCTCGCCAAGCAAAGTGGCAGCAAGGCGGGATGGAAGTTGGGAGCGATCCGAGGAAGCTGTCAAAGTCAGGGGTTCTTATAGGGGAAAATGTGGCCGTACTTGGGGGAAACAATGTGTTTCAGGCTGGAGACAAAGCCTCCAAAAGGTCAGAATTTAGCATGATTGAGTCAAGTCCGAATTGTCAATAGAGTAGCCAGTATGCAAATGCAGAGTGCTTGACAGATGAGTATTCATCTAATCAAGCTGCCTGCTCGGGGCAGGGAGTTCTTTGTAAGTAGTGTGCATACATAATAGGATACTTGTGTTACTGTGGTTCAGACCTGAACGTTGATAGCACTAGATATCCCTTTTGATATCAAATAATTTGACCTTTTCCTGGCACCCTGGCTCATGTGTTGCAAGGGTCCCCAGAAAAGCACGTACACAAGGAGCAGCCTTAATGGCAGGGATTTCCAACTTCCCCTCTCAGGCGGGCATTTCAAAAGCCTTGGTCGTTGTCCAGGACCTGGCTTGCAGATTCATTTTGCTTCACAATGATGCCAGATTTGCGCCAATGACTAACAAGGCCATGTTAAGTGCTCACCAATTTGCACATAGGCCACACTATTGATTCACCCACGCTAATCCGATAGCGGCAGTTTTGACCCTTTTCTGAGCCTTTGTCCAGTCCAAAACTTGCTTTGTTCTCAATGTTTATGGTATGGCCCGCAGGTACAATTTCTTCTATATAAACCCCTAGTTCCGAGAGTTCGGAGAACTGCTTTTGAGTTTCATCCCGCCTTGCTGTCGGTCGGTGTGGCAAGTTCCCCTCAGAAAACCACACTGAGCTCCCTTTTTCTCCATCTTTCCAGGAGTACATGATCAGGTGTCGTATTGCCCATCCCTAACCTCCCCTTTTCCTATTTCTCAGTTAGTAGTGTGTCTGTTTGTCTTACGTGTTAATGTTCAATAAAACGTTAATTGGTTTACTCTGAAACTGCCTGGCTCACTGACCTGACACTGTAGACATAGGGTGAAAGATCTCCGCTAACGTTGTCCTGCCTCTCGTTAGCCAGAGAGGGTGCTCTAGTTAATTTCCCATTGGTGTTAATATTTGGATATTTGGGTGTCCCTCCTGAGACCCCCGAGATACAGGGTAACACTTGCCTTGAGGTCTCCTGAAGTGGCGGGACGGCTATTTCTGGCCTGCTTGTATTTGTTTGGAATATTACAGCAATTAGCGGCCGTGTTTGTCTGAGAGCTTGTCTGGGGGACCTCGCAGCACATGGAGAGGATAGGTAAAGGAAGCCAAATTATTGATATCAAAGTGATATCTAATATCCCACAAGTCCAGGCTAGCAACTGCGGTAACACAAGTCCCTTTTAAAATCTTATAATTCTTCCAAATCTTAACAATTCCTCTCTTCACTTGCATGTTTTCTCAAATATAATATCCCATAAGATAATATCCCCTAAGAAAAGAATATCTGGTTTAGTAAAGCAAGCCCTAGTTATTCTTTGAAAACTAAACAGGTGATTGTTTAGGGTCATTTTTTAGCTGCTGGATTTTTTAACCAGAAAGAACAAATCAGCCTAATGAATAATGATTATACAGTTGAGAAGACTGTGCTGCCAATTCAGCTCTGCTGGTAATCTGGTACCTGCCATGGTGCTCAAGGCTTTATATATCATTTTAATGTATTTTATTTGCTCCATTTCTGTTAACATAGAAGAAAATGAAGTCAAAAAATTACTTTTCCATCTTCACCTTTTCATAATTTCACACAATACTGATTCCATCCAAATAAGCTTCTGTCTCTGCATTTGCACTGGTTATGACTGTACATAGCTAGTTTTTTAAAAAAAACACATTCATATAATGCAACTGACTACTCTCTTGTTGTTGTGACAGCACATTGGCCCCATTCTGGCAGCTTTAACATGGTTGAATGAAGGTGTGTTACACTGAATCAGTCTGTTGGACCATATAATCCAGTACCATCTACTGAGTGGCATCTGTCTTTGCCTGGTCTTTGCCCTACGATCCTATTATCAACTTAGTAGAACCTGGATGCTTCAGCAGGCAAAGCACATGCTCCCACTGAGCTGCTTTACTTGAGGTCCCACAGATGCAAAATTATTTTGTTTGCTTTACATGTAGACTTCATTGAGGAGTTGGGGGGGACTCACATCTTTCAAATAAAAATATTTTAAAAGTTCTTTTTAATAAAACACATGTAAAGCACACAATGTTGCTATAGATGAGATGGCACCAAAAATCTACATCGTATGTGTATCGAAGTGTTGTGTATATGTGACTAGCAAGATTTAAGGTTTAGTTAGTATTTATTGGGGTGCTGTGGAAATCCTGGAACACCAGATTGCCAGTGGAAGAAGTACAAGAGTGAGAAATATTTCCATTATATGAAACAAGGGAAAGAATTAAAACTTCTTTATCTATGAAACTATATTTTCTGTACAAGTCCAACTTGGCCTACATAACTAATTAAAACACCACAATTTGAAAAGAAAGAAGGAAGTCTGTTTCTCTGCTTCTGCAGATTAAATGTTTACTTTGTGATGGAATTGCTCAATCTTGTATTTTTGAATCTTCTCTGGTGCTTCTTTTTCACATTTTATCAGTTTTTATTCAATAAAGGATTACATTTTATTTATAATCTGTGTTAGTTCATTGAAAATAATACAGTATTATCAAACTGTTTCAATAACTGTTGACAGCAATCTGCACTTCAGATTATTTGGATTAATATTAGTAAAGATGTAACTGTTGGTAAGAGTGGAATGCTAAAAGCTAAAGCAGCAGCTGTGAAAAGAGATCTGAGACTGGTTTGGCTATGTTTCTGCTTATGTTGAAATATTAATTAGTTTGTAGAACAACTGAATGTATCTTAAATTGCCTGTCTTCAGCCTTTAAAATGATTAGTTGTACTGAGCAATAATTTGTCATGATGTTTAACTGTGAGGAGTAGCTCACTATAGATACCCACTTTTTAGTGTAATATCAAAATATCCCAGGCTACTGTGCTCTCCTGTTATTTCAGACCAGTTTAACCAGAATGCTGCTTTAAAGAAAGGATGGAGGGAAGCTTTGAAGAGGGGATGAAAGGAAGCCTCATCTCCCACAAG
Source organism: Ctenosaura bakeri (assembly GCA_948474755.1). Taxonomy (NCBI): domain Eukaryota; kingdom Metazoa; phylum Chordata; class Lepidosauria; order Squamata; family Iguanidae; genus Ctenosaura; species Ctenosaura bakeri. The sequence continues at coordinate 835,736 of CAOLHI010001804.1, read as the reverse complement.
ACATCTATCAGAATACCAGCATGGCCTGTTGAAACAACAATCACTCCAACTATGTACCTCTCTTGTCTTGGGCATGGCTAGGGAGCAAAGAAAGCAAGTCCTACTTACAGTGGTTTGATTGGCCCTCAGACATCCAGTGCTGCCCCTACTGTATAATAAATGAAGGAGATTATTTGCTATCTAGAAAAAGTAAGATGTTGTTTGTTCTTACTTTAGTGTTATATATTCTCATCCAGGTGCTGCAGGTGGGCAGAAAGGATTTCTAGGCTGCATCCGCTCTTTGAGAATGAATGGGTTGACACTGGATTTAGAAGAGAGAGCAAAAGTCACACCAGGGGTGAAATCTGGTTGCTCAGGCCATTGCACCAGCTTTGGAATGTACTGCAAGAATGGGGGCAAATGTGTTGAAAAGTACAATGGATACTCCTGTGACTGCTCCAATACAGCATACGATGGTCCTTACTGCAAAAAAGGTAAGGGTCTAGATGTGCAGCCTACTGAGAAATAAGCCAAGTAACCATGTATACAGTTGTAGCCTAAATATGATAAGCAAATCATTTCAGGTACAATACAGGGACATTATGGATCATATTTGTTCTTATAAACCACAAAATGCATCACACCCATAGGTCTTACCCATCACTATGCAAAAGACTCTGGCCTCTGCTTGTCCAGTGATACTTTTCAATTTGTACAACCTGAGGATGTTGTCAGGATTTGTCAAGATATGAGAGCCATCACATGTGCTCTAGAACCTTGCCCTTCCTAGCTTATTAAAAAAGCTAGAGGGGCACTAGGTGAGTAGATAGAGGGAGTGGTTAAGGCCTCTTTAAAACAAGGTAGAGTTCCAGCTTGCCTCAAGGAGACCGTTATAAAGATATTGCTAAAAAGCCATCCTTAGATTCTATCATTTTGGGTAATTATTGCCCAGTCTCTAACATTTCATTTCTGGGCGAGGTTCTGGAGCATGTGGTGGCCTCCCCAGCTCCAGGGGTTTCTGGATGAAACAGATTGTCTAGATGGCCATCTGTCGGGAGTGCTTTGAGGGTGTTCCTGCATGGCAGGGGGTTGGACTGGATGGCCCGTGTGGTCTCTTCCAACTCTACATTTCTGTGATTCTATGATTCTATTCATTTCAGTCTGGTTTCAGGCCTGGCCATGGTAACCCTGGAGCACTTTGGTAACCCTGGGGAATGACCTACGCCGGGAAGTTGACAGGGAAAGTGTGTCCCCATTGGTTCTGCTGGACCTCTTGGCAGATTTTGATACTATTGAGCATGGTATCCTTTGTGGGGATGGGACTTGGGGGCACAGTATTATAATAGCTGATTCCTTCCTGGAGGGCCAAACCCAGAAGGAGATGCCAGGGGACTCGTGTTTGAACCTTTGGCCTTGTGGAGTTCCTCAGGGAGTTCTGTGCCCCATGCTATTCAACATATAGATGAAACCACTGGGAGAGGATACCCAGAGTTTTGGTGTTCTGTGTCATCAGTATGTGGATGACACCCAACTTTATTTCTCCTTCCCACCACAAGGCAAGGAAGCTGTTTTGGTCTTAAATCAGTACCTGTCATCAGTAATCAACTGACTGAGGGCAAACAAATTGAAAATTAATCCAGAGAAGACAGAGGTGCTCCTGGTCAGTCAAAAGGCAGATCAAGAAATAGGGATTTCAACTGTGTTAAATGGAGTTACACTCTCCCTGAAGATGCAGATTCACAGCTTGGGAGTGCTCCTGGATTCTACTCTGAGCCTGGAAGCCCCAGTTTCAGTAGTAGCCAGTAGTGCATTTGCACAGTTAAGCCTCATGTGCCAGCTGTGCCCATTTCTTGAGACATCAGATCTGATCATGGTCATGCCTTGGTTACATGCTGGTTGGATTACTTTAACACACGCTACATGGGGCTGCATTTGAAGAGTATTTGGAAACTTCAATGGGTCCAAGGAGCCACAGCCAGATTGTTAACTGGGGCTGGCTATAGGGATCACACAACTCCCCTGTTGCAACAACTCCACTGGCTGTCATTCTATTTCCAGGCACAATTCAAAGTGCTGGTGATAACTTCTAAAGCCCTACATGGCTCAGCTTCAGATTTTTCAAAGGAATGTCTTCTTCCTTACAAATCAGACTGGGCTTTGAAATATGCTGGAGAGGCCCTTCTCTTGTCCCACCATCCTCACAAGTACACCTGGTAGAAACCGAAAGAGGGCCTTTTCAGTGACTACCCCAGGCTTTGGAACTCTCTTCGCAGAGAAGTGAGATTGGCACCCTCCCTACTATCTACTGAACTCAAGTAAAGATGTTTTTATTTGGACAGGTGTTCAGAGTGTGATTATATGAGCCCTGTCTGATAGAATGCGCTGGATTTTGTGTTGCTTATGAGTGTTTTACTTTTAATTATCTATTAATTATTATTTAATTATTAATTATTAATTGATTTATTAATTATATATTTTAACATTGTTTAAATTCTTTTTTATTGTTTAATCATGTTTTAACTTTTTTATTTTATAGGTTTTAACTATCTCTTTTTAGTTGTTGTAAATCACTTTGAATCCCAACCTGAGGGAAAAGAATGATGATGATGATGGTGATGATGATGATGATGATGATGATGATGTGTTAGGGACTAAAACATTTCATTTAGCATGAACTTTCATAGACTCCAGCCCACTTCATCAATTTATTTTAAAAATAGATTTCCATTAACAGTTTTATAATTCATTAAACATAGGGACCTTGTAGCACCTTTTAGGCTGAGAGAAAGTAGCTGGTAGTGTAAGCTTTCTAGACTAAATCTGTTTCAACAGATGCATGGAGTAAAGTGCCTAGGAACAGACATTCATACCTATGAATGAGCAGGTTGTATGTGTGAATACTAACAGAAATGCAAAACTTGTGTTTATGGTAATGAGGTGACAAGTTCAGTTTTAACCATGGTCACTGGGAGACAAAGGTAGGAGGACAAACATTTCCTAAAGCCAAGGTGAGTAGATAACCATATGAATGGTAGAGGGAGTTACTGGAATGTAGTATGATGCTGACTGGGAACCAGAAAGGACATGAGATAAAATAGACAAGAGAACCTTTATGAGACTGGAATGTTAACTAGTGTTTTAATATGTGTAGTTGCCAGGAAACCACTGTCTCAGTTCAACCCACTATCAATGGACTGGAGCTTGTGAATATATTGAAGGGCATTGTTGACAGAGGACAGCATATATCACGTTAGAGGATGAGCAAGTAAATGTACCTCTAATATTGTGGGTGATGTGATAAGGTTCTGTGTATAGGCAGAGCTGGCATTTGGCTTGGTGTCAGGGTTTGCATTTCTGATGCTATTCACACACACAACCTGCTCATTCATAGGTATAAATGTCTGTCCCTAGGCACTTCGCTCCATGCATCTATTGAAGTAGGCTTTGATTATGAAAGCTTGTGCTACCATCTTCTTTCTCGCAGTTAGTCTCAATGGTGCTACAAGATCCCTTTGAATACTGATCCAGACTAATAACAGCTATGTGTTTGAATAATTCATTAAAAACATTACAGATTTCAACCACAGTCTGGTAAGTTAAGAATAAACCAGTACCTAAGCCTAGTTCCTTTTTTTTCCCCCAAGCATTGTTTTTAGACTGGGGTGCACAATTCATCCAATGAACTGAGAGTCTGCTAGTCTGTTTCAAAGCATCCACATGACAAGCAACATTTGCTGAAATTTCCTCTTCTGTGCAACCACTGAAAGGATAGGAGCCCTTTCCCTTACTTCACTAAGCAATCCTAATGTCAACATCAATATACTCTTCCAGGGTACTTATTGGATCTAGACCACATCCACATAAACCAGGCATGGGCAACTTGTGAAACTCCAGATGGGCAACTTGTGAAACTCCCATCAGCCCTAGCTGCTATAGTCAATGACAAGGTATGACTGGAGATGCAGTTCAGCATCTTATGGAGGGTTAGAATTTGTCCATCCCTGTCCTAAACAAATAAAACTAGATTTTCAAGGAGAACACAAAGCTGAGTTCTTTTTCCCCCACACTAGTCAGCTTTACAATATGCAGGGATTTTTCCCCCCATGGAGTGCCAAACATAACACACAAATCTTCAGCCTGGTTTCTTATCAGTGTGCAACCTTATTTAATTTGCTAGGGTTAATGTACACTATAACAAGTCTATGAGGTGAGTTTTTATTTTGCTCTGGAAGTCCCACTTCATTCTTCTGGAAAATACACCTACATAGTATGCTTTTTTGCACAGAAAACTTGAGTCTTGAATTGAGGCAGTAGTAGTGCAAAGAGGTCAGCTTCACTGGCTATGTGTTAGTGCTATAGTTACTGTTGAAATGTCTTCTCTTTAATAGTGTGTAAGCATCCTTTCTTTATCTGTTTAGAAAACGATAAAGATCTCTGAGCTTTAGAGAGAGGTATTATGCCTCCTTTTGCTTCTTTCACGATAAGGCAGACCAGTGCATATGTGTGTGGTCACTGTAGCCATCAAAGGTAAAAAAAAAAAAAAAGTAAGGAGGAAGAACATGTCAGCCTCTCTCTTCCCCTTCTTCACTTCAGCAGTAAAGACTTTTTGTGAACTGAACTTGAAGCAAAACAGCTTTTGAATTTTCAGTAAATGTCAATATTTACTTGCATGAATAAATTCTTACATTTGCATTCAAAAGATGCAGCTCTGCAAAAGCAGTCAATATGTACTCAGTACATATTCATTTCTAGATTACTTCCACTGCAGATTGTTACCCTCAATATCCACAGTAAAGCAAGCTACTTGTTCCAGTTGTGGATTGTTGTTGTTTTCTCATTCCTTCATAAGGCTACAATTGTCATAGTTGAACTATACATTTCTAATAGCAGAAAAACTGATTGAGATCAAAGTTATTGGGATAAATATATAGACTGCTTTTACACTTTTTGCTCTTTTGGAGTATTACCTCTGGATTAGTAGGTCTACATTCCAATGAGGACTGGAATGTAAGTTTGAAGAAAAATGCTTCAGAATACCATCCTATATCTTTGAACGATTAATCCAAATTTTTCTCCAGATCTGTGCACAAGCCTGCAAAAGTGATTGGAACTAATGTTACCTTGTATGTTGGGGGTCCCGGGAGGGGTGCCCAAATTACCAAATAAAGACACAAGATGGGGGAAGTTAGACTCGAGCACTCTCTCAAGCTAACGAGAGGCAGGGTAACTTTAGCTGGGATCTTTAACCCTATGTCTACAGCGTCAGGTCGGAAGAGTAGCCAGACATGTTTAAAAGTAACAAAAATGATAGTTTTATTAAAGGACAAACAATGAATAAGACAACAAATGCGCACAACTAACTGAGAAATAGAAATTGAGAGTTTTCGGGGGAATGAGTAATACAACACCTGATCTCGTAGTCCTGGAGAGAAACGGGGGTTGCAGGGGAAGAAACTCAGCGCAGCTCACTGAGGGGCGACTCGCTGGACAAACCGACAGCAAGGCAGGATAGTAGTCCGGAGTGTTCCAAGGAGCACTCAGAATCAAGGGGTTTTTATAGGGTGGATTGTACCTACAGGCAATGCCATGCTCGGTGAGAACAAAGGAATTTTAGAGTGGGACAAAGGCGTTGGAAAAGGTCAGGTTTTGCATGATGGGCTTAGCATTTGATGACAATAGTATGGCCAGTATGCAGATGGCCCAACGTAAAGGAATGGCTCGGCACTCGGCTGTGCATCTTTGTGTAGATTCGCACTGAGCAAGGCCGGTTTGCAAGAAGGTGTTCCCTGAAGCATCGGAGAGGCTTAAGTTGCCTGCCTAAATGAGGTTTGGAATGTACAACCACTAATGGCCGCGCCTAATACGTGCTTGTCCGGTGGACCTCTGCCACCCCGGCAGAGAAGAGTCAAGTAAAGGCAAAATTATTTTGATATCAAACGATCATATCATAACCGTGGTAACACCAAGATGTTGATTATGTTTCTTCTTCATGATCTCTGTGACTCATACACATGGGTCTGTTCTGCACCTACACAGAGTAGCTCAGAGAACTCCTACTGCTAAAGCAGAGCATTATTAATGGGAACCTTAACCTCCTCTAACTGCATGTGCATTGGCGTTCCTGTTGTCTGCCTCAGTTCTGTTGCATCCACCGCACATCAGCAGTGCACAGGAACTTTTCCATGCTTTTACAGAGCATTTGTTTCTGAGACTTTACTTACTATTTTCATTTTGATTGATTAATTGATTGTTTGTGCATTCTTCTGCTGTCCTATTTTGACTTTTTTATTTTCTCTAAAAAAATTTCATTCCTTGAGCTTCACAGGTGTTTGAGCCCATGGCAACCTCACAGCCTTGAAATCAATTTTTAAGAAGCCTGACCAGTGTGGCAGTAAATGACTACAACTAGACAGACATTCTCATGGCCTGTTGTGCCTGGGGGAATCTCCTGTAACAGAAACCTGCAAGCACTGCAAAGGTTTTTTCAGACATGTTGTGAAAAATCAATTTTACCATCCAAAGGTTTCCAGAATGGAGAAGACTCTGCAGACTGGGCCCTCAAGTCCAATAACATCCATGGAGGTTCTGTTAACCTTGACTGTTACTCCTAAACATGGGTGACTCAGGGGTCCACTCACAACACTAGTGCCTCAGTGAAACAGTGGGGAATATTAGCTCAAAGAGGAGGCCTGCAAGAGGGGGGTAATCTTATGAGATCTTTTAACCTGTGTATACCGGTACTAATACAGGGAAGAACCAGCCCAAGATTTCGAAAGTAAGCTTGTTTGTTTTAATGGGTGAATTAACACACACAAGATCCAAGCAGTCTCATGATCACACAAGGGTAACTGAAGGAAAAGGGAAGAAAAGTTGGATAGCGAGAGTTTAGGGCAAAGTGGGTGATATTTACCAATCCAACAGAAAGGAAGTGAAGTGATGTGGGTTAGACTAGGGCCCTTTTCGCATGGCGGTTTGAAAGCGTATTAAACATGCTCCCTCCCCCCTTCACGAGCCGCCGTACCGCATGACGTTCCCGCCGGCCCGGGGCTCTTGCGATCGTGAGTAGTGCTGGAGTTGCGTTTTTTCATTTTCTCCTGGAAGCGAAAATGACCTCCTTTTTACGTATCGCTCGCGCAACCCGCGGGCCTGCGGAGCCCTCTTACGCGAAGGAACCGGGAGTGGGCGGGGTGCGGGCAGTCCCAGCTGGCTGTCCGTCACACAGCAACTCCAAGGGGAAGCGCCGCCCAGCAACAGAGACGCCGCTGCCGCCATGGCCTCAAGGAACACTGCCCAACACATCACTGCAAGAGCCCACCCCGGGGTTGCGGCGCCGCACTCAAGACGACAGCAGCCCCCGGGGTCTGGGCAACTTTTTCTAAAAAAAACTGGTGCTATCATTAGCACATTAGCACAGTAGCCTGTTAGCGCAGTAGCACGGACCAGCGTCTCCTCCGGGCTGAGGGTCAGCCCAGTTCGACAGCACAGCGACAACCCCATTCCCCCGCCACTGCAGTAGCCGACCCACCGCCCACCCCAATGGAGGCCCTCCCATCTATTTTCCTGTCCCACTCACGGACATGCCAAGTTGCCCTTGGCTGAGTCCAATCCCTATCCACTGGCCACGAGACATCCACTCCCCACTCTGACTAGCTAAATAGAATATCCTTGGGTCACTCCTTTGTACTGTTGTCGCAATGCACCCATTGTCAACGTCTGGAGCAGGACTGGAAACAACCTTCCTTTGGCCTTCTCCTCTTCTGCAGCTCCAACATCAAGGAACACAGTAGCTACACACTACACCTCTTCCTACCACCTGTCTACACGTGGATGTCTCTCGAGAGGTTCACTGGGCTAGCTGGAGTGTGAGGGCGCCCCAATTCACCTCCCCCGCTCCGCAGAAAGAACCACACACTACTGTTTACAAACAGAAAAAAATTATTGCACACAATCTCAACATACAAGCAAACAACCAACATACAAAAAATACACAACTATATACATCCAACACACAACAGACAACTATATACAGCGGGCGCCGCCAGCGGCACTTCACCGAGGCCCCGTGACCTGCTCCCTCCACTGGAGCAGCTGCGCAACGGTCTGCTCCGTGGCGGCTAGGTGGTGTTGGACCGTGGCCTCCAGAAACCCCAGCCTCTGAGCCACAGCTGTAGCCATTGCCTCCACGGACCTCAGGAGGGTCTCATCTGCAGGGAATAGACAGGTGGACACAAAGGCATCAGCGTGGCCACGGAAAGCCCGGCGGCGGCCCCTACAGCATGCCCCAAGGGGTGGTTGGGCAGTAGCCGCCCTGACACTCACATTCCCTCCTGTTGTGCTCCTCCGATGAGGCCACCCGCTCCTCCAGTTCCCGCAGTCGCAGGAGCAAGTCCTGCACCGTGGGCAGCTCCGGCCCGTGGACGACTCCAACCACACCTGTGGGAGCAGCAATCTGTCACTGTGTGGCCATGGCTGCACAGGAGTTGCCGAAGCTCCCACAGGCAACCACCGTCACTGCGGACAGGCCTGGGACAGGGGGACCCCCGTCAGGACACCACCCTCCCCGTACTCACCTTCATCGCCAGCCACCAGCGCCGGAGAAGCCACATGCCGCACAGCCGCCCCCAAGGGCTCCACGCCGGCCATCCGCTGCTGGAGGAGGACAGGTCCCTCTCCTATCAGGGATGACATGACAGCAAAAGCTCAGGGGGAAAGATTCCTGAGCTTCCATGTGCAGGGAAGCTGGGAGAGGTCCACACATGGCTGTCCGTGTGCCAGCAGGCCAGTCCCATCGCCACTCACCAGGCACATGGCTCGGCCCCGCTGTTGGCGAGCTCCCGGCGCCATCATCCGCCACGCCAACATCCTCCTCCGACGTGGTGGTGGTGATGGTGGACAGTCCCCGGGGGGTGGTGCCAGATGCAGCTGGGGGAGCAACGACAGCAGGATCAGCCACAGCTGCAGCCGCCCGGCCCCTCCCAGGAGAATGGAGAGCCCAGGCAGGATTCCCTGACAGCAGCACAAATGCAGTGTGGCCGCTGGACATAGTAGGCAGGGGGTCTGGCAGTGGGCAGCCCTGCTGGTCTGCGGGACTGCATGGCAGGACGGGGGTCCTCACCTGTACTGGCAGCCTCAGGCGTCACGGGAGCAGGGGCGCGTGCTTGCAGACGGCTCCCCGACGTCCCCTCCCCCTCCGAGGACTGGGAGGACTCTGGCAGAGGCCTCGTCCCACGGCGAGCTGCAAGCAGGGGGCAAAAGTGGATCTTAGCTGGGCGGCCCGGACAGAGACTACTGCACAGACAGTGGCAGGGGCCATGGCACCGCCCCCAGAGAGGGGCACTGCCACTGTCTCTGCATAGGGAATCCCATGGGCAGGGTGGCGCGGGGACATCTGCCTCACCGTCGTGTCCCGGGCTGTCCCGCAGCGGCCGTGGGCGCGTGGACAAGACGCCTCCGTGCTCCTGAGGGAAGAACAGAAGCGAGGGGGCGGTAGTGAGGCGTCCGTCCCCCCACGGTTGTCCCTTGGGGCAGCCCTTTCAGGTGGCCACCGAGGCCAGAGGCCAGCAATGAGTTAGGTGGCACCATGGCCTGGCCGTCCATGGCTTGGTCGTCGCCCCCCCTCACAGGGCCATGGTGGCATGGGAGCAGGGACAACATGGGCATGTGCGTTGTCACTTACCGCCCTTGTGTCCCCGGCCCACCTGGGCTTCCCCGCCGCCTTCCATATGCGGAACATGGCCGCGAAGAATTTCGGCCGGGTATGTGGGGGCGGATGGCCACGGAACAGCTCCATTGTGTCGAAAAAGCGACACTTTAGGGCCTTGAACTTGTTGGTGACCTGGGCCGCCGTCCGTTCAAAGCCCTTGGCCGTGAGGCCGGCCGCAAGGCCCTCATACAGGGCCTTGCTGGGCAGTGGGGTGCTCTTCATAAGCACATCCACGCCCTCGCTGACTGCCACGAGGGACAGGAGAACCTGCACCTCATCGTCGGCCCACAGGATCCCCTCCCGAGGCATGCCCACACGCACCCCGACGTACCACACACACAACACGCACACAACACACAACAACCACTCAGACGCCACGCACAGACACACTCGCCTCACCATGCAAACAGGAACCCACACTCACTCCGCCCCTAGTTCCAACGGTCCTGAGCTGGCCACTTCCTTTACCCACCAGGGGGCTTTTTCAAATAGACACGGCTGTCATCACACAGCGACAGGCAGGCAGCCCAGGCGGGCTTTCCTTTTAGTTTCTGAGGTCGCCCATAGGGGCGGCTGCCAGTCCCTTGCCAGGAGTTCCTTGGTTCCATCGTTAGCACATTACTACGTGGGCAGGGGCTCTCGTGCCAGCCCGCGCCTCCAGCCAAAGCTCCGAGGGGAAACGTGTGCCCCCTCGGTGCACCGCAGGAAGGCGACATGGACGCGCCCGCCTCCCCCGACAGGGTTCAAGGGAGAGGAATAGCATGGCGGCCCGCTGAGATCGAGGATCTCCTAGAGATCTGGGGCCAGCCGAGGTATCAGGAGCTCCTGCGCAGTAGCCAGAGGAACATACAAGTGTTCCAGGAGATCGCGGCAGAGATGGGACACAAGGGTCACCGCCGGACGGCCGTGGAATGTAGGAACAAGACGAAAATGATGCACCAGGAGTACCGCCGGGTCCTCGCCCATAACCGCATGACGGGAGCGCAGCCCGCCATCTGCCCCTACTATAGGCAACTCCATGACATCCTCCGTGGGGATGCGAGCATGGCCCCGAAGCGTGTCACCTCTAGCCTCAAACTGGTCCGTGGTGGTGGCGGTGGATGCGCAGACACCAGGGTTGCCGCACCCGAGGAAGAGCCCATGGATGCATCTCAGACCACGGATGACGGCCCTGCAGTGTCGACCGGTAGGAATGTCCCTGGGGGAAGGGGCCTCCTGGGCTGGCGGCGGTGGCACGTGGGGCGCTGGGCCGGAACCCACTGTCCGCCCCACAGGCTGCCAGGCACAGGGGAAGCGATGGGACCTGGAGTCCCCTCCGGAGCCCGGGCTGCCTTCTCCCGCACTCCCGCTCTGGGCTGTTGGCTTCCCGTGGGAACGGCCCAAATGGGAGTGCCAGGAGCCGGGCAGTTCTCAGGCCTTGGATGCAGGTGCATGTCTGGGATAGCAGGGAGGCGACAGGGTTGGAATGTGGGCTGCTGATAAGCGGCTCCCAGTCTGGCAGCCCTTGCAGTTCAGGAATGTCAACTGAGCGGGCATAGGGAAAACATGGCACAGTGGCTCATCAGCGGACGCAGGAAGCGGGGGAAGCCAAGGGCAGAGTGAGCTCAGGAGGCCTGGCCTGGAGAAGCACGGCAGGTGACACGGTGACGTGTGCCATGGTAAGCGCCACACACCCGCTTCTGCAGCACGGCCCCCGGTGGGGTCCCTATGGCACTGAGGCACACCCTGGTGCTGCTCTGTTGGCCGCGACTGCTTGTGTGTGCGTGTGATGCAGAAACATGGAACTCCATGGGCAACATCTCTATGCCCAGCCCTCGGATCTGGCGGCCCCCTCGTGCCCACGTTCCCCCTGTATGCAACAGGAAAGTCCCTCCGTGCCACCCCAGGCATGCGTGGCCGACGTGGCCACGCTGCCATTGGGCACGGCCATCGGGAGCCAGGGCGTCAGCTGTCACTGGGTGCCAGGGGGGCCTGTCGCCAGCCATCCGCTCAAGTAGACAGTGTGTGGTGTCATGCTCTTGACAGGGTCTGCGGCACAAGCAGAGGACAATATGCCAGATGAGGAGAGCATGGGAAGCTGCAGCCAACCCCTGCCTAGTGGCCAAGGCAGCGTGGGTAGTTTCGAGGGCGCTGGCGGCGGCCAGGGAAGCGAGGAGTCGGCTGATGACGAGGCCATGTTAGGGAGCGCGGCCACTGACTCGGGGCTTTTTCGCCCTGGTAAGCATGATGAGAAAAGACCTCTACACCGTGGCCGGATGGTTCAGAGCCCTCCCATAGAGGCGCTGCCCAGTGAACCATAGATGCTGCCAGTGTGGCACCCGTGCAGCAGGGGCCTGTGTCCCTCCCTCATGTTTCTGCCCGTCCAGAAATGTGTTGCGAGCCCACAGGGCACCGGGGGTGGGGGTTGTTCTGCTCCCTGGACTGACAACTTGTCTGTGTTCCTTCCAGAGCCAGGTCCGAGTGAGCGAAGCGGCGGATCCACTGTCAGCACTGCGGCAATGTCTCCCCGCTCAAGAATGGTGGCTGCCCGGGCGAGGGACCGCACAGGGCGTAGGGGTGAGGCAATTGCCACGGCCATCATGCAGCACTCATGGGAGCTGCATGATGCCTCGGCAGCCGAGCGGAGGGCGCACCAGAGAGGAATGGAGACGGCACTGACTGCTACCAATGCCATTCTCCAGCAACTGGTTGACACGTACAGGGAGGATGTGGACAGGAACGCAGAGTGCCAGGAAGGTGTGGTGGAGGAGATGCGCAGCACGAACAGGTTCATGTCTGCCATACTGCGCAAGCTGGGGTCTCGCCCTTCGGGCGGTGGCTCCACTCCGCTGGCTTCCTCTGCGGTCCCCTCCACATCGCAACAAGGGATGGCCGGGCTTCCCTCTGTTGCCCAGCTGCCTCCTGAGGGGCTGTCCCAAGAGGAGGCTGCTGTTGAGACAGGGAGACATGCGCGAAAGAGAGTGCAACGCTATAGCCCATGATTTGGCTTGCCTTGCCTGAAGGGGGGAGGACATCTCTGCTGGGAAGGGACGTTAACTGCTTGCCTTCTCTGTGCCTTCTGGTGCCCGGGTGGGGACCTGCTTCTGCTCTGCTGGTGAGCATTGCTGCCAGCGGCAAACAGGGAACAACATCTGGCACTCGCTGCCCAGCATGGGTTCCCTCTGCTGCCTGCCTGTCACCGCGTACAGAGACTGCCTAATAAACACACATTCCTGCCACCATGTCTGTGTCCTTCCTCCCCAGCAGTTAAGAGTGGGTGTGACAGGGACGCCTCAGTCATGGGCGCCTCTCCTGCACTGGCTGCCCCTCAGCATGCCCTCTGATGTTCCCGTGGCGTGTCTCCCCCCTCCCTCTGCCAACGGGGACCACGGACCATGCTGGCAACGCGAGCGTGCTGTGCTTATGGCAATGAGGGTCCACACAAGGGGTCATGGGGCACCACGTGTACCATTTATTCACAGAGGCAAAGGCTGATGCATACAGAATACGTGCTGTGCTTCCATGTTTCGTCACCAGATTAGGGAGGGAAGGCACATGGTGTCTTTGACTGCGGCTGGGGGCGGAGACAGTGGGTCAGCCAGCGATCATCCTGGCGATGGCGTCCCTGACCCTCTGGCCCTCCTGCAGCCTCCTCTGATCGTGTGCCGCGTAGACATAGGCACCTGGGGGGATGGTGACGGGTGCAGGCGGGGGAGGCTGGGATGCAGTGCATGGCCCTTGCTTTTGCAGATGTTGTGCAGGACCACGCAGGCAGCGATGACCAGCAGGAAATTAGGCTCCGAGATGGTCAGTGGAGCTGACAGGCAGCCCCATCTGGCCTTCAGCCTACCAAAGGCATGCTCCACGACATTGCGGCACTGATGGAATACTCTGTTGTAGGCCATTTGCTGGGGGTTTAGGCGACCTCTGTAGGGCTTCACGAGCCACCGTCCCAAGGGGTAGGCTCCATCTGCCAAGATGACGGGCCCGACCCGCACGCCGTGGATGGTGACGGTCGGGTTGCCAGGGACGAATCGCTTGGCCTCCATGGCCTGCCACAGGACTGAGTGACGGAAGACATGTGCATCATGGTTGCGACCCGTATACCCCAACTCAATATCCAGGAACTGCCCGGAATGATCCGTCAGGCCTTGCAGCAGGATGGAGAAGCTGTCCTTTCTGTTGAGGAACTCCTGTGCCCGTGCTTTCGGGGGCCGTACGGGGATATGGGTCCCGTCCACGGCGCCAATACACTGGGGGAATCCCATGGCCTCGAAGCCGTCCATGACCTAAAGGTGGGATGGGAAACTGCCATCAACAGGGGACATCAATGTCTTGGGGGCTTCGCTGACGCCACTGGGACGTGACATGGCTCGGGGAGGCGGGGACTGCCGGGAGGATGGAGCCGCCGCCCCCTGCCTGGTGACGCCCGCCCACCGGCCCCGGTTATGTGTCCCTAGTGGCAGCGTGCCACCTGAGCTGTGGGGATGGGAGGGGGCGCGCGCCACGGCTGTGCATGACATGGCAGTCGCCAGACGGTCATGCTGCCTGATGCACAGCCACTACTGCTGAGCGGACTCACTGTGCGGTGGTTGTGCAGGCGGACAGTGGTGCTCAGCAGGGCATGTTCTATGGCGAGGCAGACTTCCACGCCAATCTCTGCCACCGTGGAGATTCCGAGTCCGAAGGTGTTGGCGGTCTTCCTGTAGGTTAGGGGAGTGGAGAGCCACCAGATCGCGACGGCGACCCGCTCCTCTACAGAGATGGGCACTCTCATGACGGTGGTGGCGCGCTGAAGCTGTGGGCGCAGATGTTCCATGATTTCAAAGAGGGTGGCCCGTGTCATTCTGAAGTGGTACAGCCACGTTTCGTCATCCCAGGTTGCCAGCACTTCCTGGAGCCACCAGTCTCGCTGCACACGGGTCCTGATCCACCATCTCCGAGGACGCGGAAGGGTGCCCAGCCAGGCATGCACTGCAACGTGGGGATCGGCTAGCTGCTCCCCGTCGGATGCTGCGGAGGCAGTGGTGGTGGCGGCTGCTCGGGTGCAGACGGCCGCAGCCGCCCCCACGACGGCTCCCCCAGCCCTCCGCCGCTGTCCTGCCGTCCAGGCTTGCACAGCAGTCACGTTGTTCATATACAGCTGTATTGCCAGTGTCCCGAGGAGCTCTGTCTCGCCAGGCTCCATGGCGGGTCATCGGCGTAGTGGGGAGGGCTGCTGCTCCAGCTGTGTCACAGCTGCAATGTCTCCAGCCAGTCTCCACCTTTTCCGGGGCGGCTCGTTAGGAGAGGTGAGCCCTGCTACTGGGCTGCCCTTGGGGCTGCTGCGATGGCCCGTTGGCAGGATCTATCGTGCTAACGTTAGCACGGTGGACCGAAAAAACCAAAAAACCCACCGGCCAATCAGGGCCAGTGGGGCGGGGACAGGGAGGGACCTGGGCGTGGCCCTTGACACTCACATGCGGAAAAGGCACCGGACGGGGACCGGTGCTCTCTCGCAAATGCCCTGCTGAGTGCGGAGTGCAAGGGGCTTTTTTGCGAAGTTTACAATAGCGCGAGGGCTCTCCCTCATTGCGCTAATGACCTACGTGCGAAAAGGGCCTAGGAGTTCAAGAGTAGTACAAATAGGGAATTGGAGCAGCAGAGTGACAGCCAGTATGCCAAGAGTACTACAAGTTATCTGGTGAAAAGCAGAGTTTAAACACTCTTTTTCTGCCTTGGGAGGAAGGTGTTAATGGCTCTCGGGCAAAGTAGACAATGGAGACTGCAGAGTGGACAATGGGGTCTGGAACAAGCTAATGTCCTTAGCATTAGATGACAAAGTTCTAATGGGAATTGTGATAGCTCCTTAATTGTTGGACAGGGGAAGGGACAAAAGGGAGATAAGATTAACTTGTTTTGGAGAAACACATGTTGACTTTTAGTGATCACCATATTCCTTTCCAAGTGCTTACAGACTGTCTGTTTAATGATTTGCACTAGAATCTTTGCTGGTATTGATGTCAGGCTGACTAGGTGGTAATTGTTTGGGTCCTATATTTTCTCTTTTTGAAGATGGGGACAACATTTGCCCTTTTCCACTCTCCTGGGATTTCTCCTGTTCTCCAGGAAATCTCAAAAATTATTGTCAGTGGTTCTGAAATTGTCCTTTGCCAGTTCTTTTAATTCTCTTGGATGTAGTTCATCTAGCCCTGGGGACTTGAATTAATTTAGAGTAGCCAGGTATTCCTGTACTACCTCTTTACCTATACTGTGCTGCATTTCCCCTACCATTTTCTCCAGGTAGAGCACTGTTTTCTTTTTGGGAGAAAAATGAGGCAAAAAAAATATTGAGTAGTTCTGCCTTTTTTCTGCCCCCATCAACATTTCGCCATCTTCTCCATATAGAAGACATAAGCAAAACACTTTTATTGTTCTAACCTCTCTAGCAAGTCTGAACTTGTTCTGCACTTTAGTTTTTCTGACTTTCTCCTTACATATACTGGCTATTTGTTTGAATTCCTCTTTGGCAATTTCCCCCTTTTTCTGTTTCTTCTACATGTTTAAATCTTAGCTCAATGGAAAATTCGTTGGACATCCATCCTGGTTTCATTAGACACGTCCCATTTTTCTTCATTGCTGGTACTGTTTGAAATTGTGCCTTCAGTATCTCACTTTTAAGAAACTCCCATCCATCATGAACTTATGGGGAAATGTGAAAAATTTTAGTGGATCTCTCAAGCAGAGTATCTAAAAATGCTGGATGGAAGTTGAAGCAGTAACTAGCTTAATCAACACCCCACACAATAACTAGCAAAGAAAGAAATCAAACATAGTCTTTTTCATAAGCTAAGTAAAAATAGTTTTACTCATGAATACTTATGCATAATTAGCACAGGTTCATCTTCTTGAGGAAAGAAAGAAAAGAAAGGTTAGACTAGGAGTTCAAGGGTCAGGAAGTTGGAGCTTTTCAGCTTGAGAGAGCTTCATGGAGGCAGGCAGGTGCCAGCAGATGGTGTCAGAGAGAGGTGTCAGCAGATAGGACCCCAGAGAACAAAGGACATATGATGCAGGAAGAGAGTTGGTGTGATCTAAAATAGGAGGAGATCTGAAATAGCTGTTCCCCTTGTTCCCTCTTCTACCTTCTCGACAATGAAACTGTTTGCAAGGCAAGTGAGGATTTTGTTGGACTTCATATTTTTGGCAAAATTTGACTTCCAATAAATACTAGGTTAGCTGAAATCTCCCATTGCTACTATATCTCTCCTTTCTGAAAGTTTTGTCATCTCTTCCAAAAAGACATCATCCAAGACCCTACTCTGGCTTAGGGGTCTGTGCTAGACCCCCACAATGGCATCACTATTATTTCTCGCCTCCTTAATTTTTAACAAGATGATCTCAACCTAACTTCTAGGACTCAAGTCATGGAAGTCTTCACAGGTGTAAACATCCTTGACATATAATGCTACTCTTCCTCCTTTTCTATTTGGTCTATTACCCTGGAATAGGTTATACCACTCTATTATGACATTCCAGTCATGTGACTCATCTTGCCAGGTTTCATTGATGCCTATTATGTCATTTTTGCTTTTCTGGGTTAAGAGTTCAAGTTCATCTTGTTTATTTCTCATGCTCTGTGCATTAGTGTAGCAATATCTAAAACCATGGGGCATTCTTCATAGCTGTACATTTCAGGGTTTTTTCCTTCAAGTCTTAGGTTCTTGTACTACTCGTCCAGTTCTCCCTATAATATTAATATTAAGGGTATTATCTCTAAGACTTTATGAAATCCTGCCCTCAAGAATATTGTCTCCCTCCCCCACATATGTCAGTTTAAAGCCCTCCTAATCAAGTTTATGAGACTCTTGGCAAAAATGTTCCTACCAGCTGCTATGAGGTGCAACCAATCACTTGCCAGAAGTCTATCTTCATGAAACCATAGACCATGGTCCTAGAAGCCAAACTGTTCCCTGAAGTATGATCTGCAGAGCCAGTTGTTTGTCTCCACTATTCTTCTCTCCCTTCTTGGGCTGTACAGGTCTTTCAACTGGAAGGAGAGATGAAATGACAACCTATACATCAAGGTCCTACAGATTCTATCCAGACCCTCTTAATCTCTTGTGAAATCCTGAAGGCTATGCCTTGCAGTATCATTGGTTCCCACATGGACCAAAAGGAAGGAGTAACTGTCAGTAGATTGGTGAGTCTTGTCAGCCACTAATTTTTGTCCCAGGGAGACAGCACACTCTCGAGACGTACTCGAGACCACAAATCAATACTTCTGTTCCCCTCAGCAAGGAGTCTCCTACCACCACCACACTTCTCCTCTGGGAATTGACAAGGGCCATTCCATGTGCTGAACCTTCCAAGGTCACCTGCATGCTCTCAGAGGACAGACATTGTTGCTCTTGTTCCTGTTCCTCATCATCACTGATAAGGAAGAGAGCTTTGAATCAATTCTGTAGTCCCAAACTCACAGAAAGATCCCTGGTCTATCTACTTTTTTTTTTCTTCCCCATCAGGGAATCGAACCCCAGTCTCCCACGTGACAGGTGGGGATACTTACCACTATAAGTCTGTCTACTTCTATAAGTTACATCCTTCCAAATGACTACCTCCTGTATTTGGAAACAAATCTTCTCAGTGAAATCCTTTTTGTATTCCTCATCCAGAGCAGTCCACATTGTTCAAGAAAACCTCATGCTCCCTAATATGCTGAAGTGTAGATACATGAGCCTCAAGTTGCTGAACCTTCTCTTCTAACAGGGCAATCAACTTGCATTTGCTGCAGACCTTACCCTGTTAGCCAAGCTCCTTTAGAGCTGACTATCATTGAATCTGAGTGTCCACTTCACACCTCTGCTTTTGGTTCTGTCCATGAACTGGTATCTGGATTCAAAATATCAGCTGTAACACTACATCCTCCAGTGAGCATCACCGTCTCAAGAAGATTCAGAGAGCTTTTTCGTCTTCCAAAAGGAAGGACTATCCATTGGCAATTCCCCAGAAGAGTTAAGAAGGTGGTGAGCCATTCACTGTCAGGGTCCATTCTAATTTGGTGGAAAGCCTCTTTGAGGTCTAGTTTCGTAAAGTATTTACCCGTAACCAGTTGGCCCATTACATCCGCTGTGAGCAGAATCAGGTAAGCATTAGGCAGTACTGCTTGATTTATTAAATTGTAATTCATGATGAGTCTGGGGGGGGTCTCCTCTGTCCCTTTTTTGTCAGAAAAAATATTGGACTAGCTATTGGTGCAGAGGAAGACTTAATAAAGCCACACTGCAAATTTTTGTTCAGGAATTTCTTTAGGGCTTCTAGCTCCTGTTTGTTCATGAGGTAAATTTTTGGCTTGGGAATTTTGGCACCACCTATCAGCCTTAATTTACAGTCAAAGTCTCTATGCGGTGGGAGTTAATCTGCTTCATGGTCCTCAAACACCTTCTGCAGGTCCCAGTACTCTTGCAGGATTTTCTGCAGTTCCTTGGAGCTAAGCTTGAGTGCCGTGTTTGGTGTTGATAGTTTCGGCACTTCCTTGGCGTTTTTTGTTTGTTCTAGGATGCCTCAGGTCCAGTGAATTCTGGGATTGTGTCTTTTTAGCCAATCATACCTGAGGACTACTTGGAATCCAATTTTGTTTGGTACTAGGAATTTCAAGTGCCCCCAGATGCCTCCCACCTGAACAGGAATGGGTTTGGTCCTTTCCTGGATGGGGCCTCCTGCCATATGCAAGCTGTCCATTTGCAATAATCTGATGGCCTTCTTGAGGGGTTCAAACTCCACAGCAAGCTCTTTGGCCACTACGGGGTTCAGCAAGCCTGTGGTACATCCTGAATCAACCAATGCCTGGTACTTTTTAACTCTCCATCTGTCCCTTGTAAAGCTACTGTAACATATACATGTTGAGTTTTGGCTGTACTTACATTTGCCGACTGGTCTGGGTCCCACTCATTGCTGTCAGAGCCTGAGGTTGACTGGAGCTGTCCTCGTCATTGCAGGTCCAAGCGGAGGGTCCACCACCCAGGCGTTTGGTCTGAGGCTTCAGGGTGTTGGTCCTGCGGGATGTGGGCTTGGTGGAGGGAGTCGTTGATTTTTCCTCCGTGGCCTTATTTTAGTTTTTGCAATCACTAGCAATGTGACCTCTCTTCCCACATATGAAACAGGTCCCTTTGCGAAGTCGTTTCTTTCTTCACTGCTTAGGAAGGTGGATTTTCTAGCTCCCGGAGTTCTGCGGCCACTTTCTTGGGCTTGTCTTTGTCTGGAGAGTTGGACACTTTCCAGGAGGCTTTCTACTTCACCAGCTAGCTTCTTCCTTCCCAACAGACTGGCTGGGTTTCCTTGAGAAAGGCACTGATCCAGAATGGTGGGGCTCAATCCATCCTGAAAAAACTGCTGAAGTATGTCGTCTTTCCATTATAGGACCTTAGTCGCTAATTTTCTAAATTCCTGGGTATACTCTCCAATGGTTCCTTTTCCCTGGCGCAGCTTCCTGAGTTGGTGTCTGACTTGCTCGTGAATAAAGGGGTCTTCAAACCTCTCTGAGATGATGCATGAACAGCTGGAGGTCTACTGTTTACTCAGCTCAGGAGTCAAACAAACTGGCGACCCACTCCATTGCTTCACCTTTGAAGTGCTGGTTCAGGTGTCTCACCCTGGCGGCATCGTCGTTGAAGCTGTTCCCATAGTCAGCCATATACTTGGAGACCATGTTGAGAAAATAATTAAGAGTAGCTCCTTCCCCATCATACGTGACTTTCATCTCTTGAAAAGGTCTCGCCCTGCTTGAGGCGCCAGTCCCCCAGGAGGTGCAGGGGCTGCAGCAGAGGGTGCTGCTGCTGCAGGCACTTGCTATTCAGCAAGTCCCAGCTGAAGTATCAGGATCCTCCAGTCAGCTAGCTGAGCTCTCAGCCTGGATATTTCTTCTCGTTGTAGTTCCACTTCTTCTTTGGCTAAAAGTTGCTCTAACAGGTTAGTTTCACTGGTTGTAACATCCCATCATGTAGTGTGGTGGTGGTGTTGTCTGTGAGCCGTGTTGGGATGCTCTCCCTAGGCCCAGGTTTGACCAGTAATCAGGGTAGTCACAGGAATCACAGGTTGTGCCTTAGCTTGCGCATCCGTGGGCTGTCTGGGGTCCAGTTCGGCTCCCTCAGCTCATTCATCACCTTGGGTCTTGGTGGCTCCACCAGCTGATCCTTCTTCCAGCAGTTCTTCTCCAGATGTTTGGTACATGTTGTAGAATTTGCTGGGAGTCTCCTCACTCTGTCAGGAACTGAATCCACACATGCAAATAGTATGGTGCATAAACACTATTTATTTGGAGTGAAGTACATTGTACAAGACTTTAGTGAGGATACTGCAGTTCAAAAGCAAATACCAGAGTTTTAGAATCCCTTCTTTCCCTCCGCCTTTGCCAAGAGACCTTGAAGACCTTGAAGCCATGAGAGCCAAGCAGCGCTTATCAGTACATTCCTAGCAAATGTTTATCTAACGGTCTCTGGTACCTAGGCTGCTTTGGTTACAAGCAGGCTGCTACTTATGCTAGACTATATATCCCATTACTTTAATATGGAGGGCATCCCAACAAAGAAGGTCCAATTGTGACAGCTTATTCTGATGTGGAGATTGGGGATATAGTCTCTCTTCAATGTTCAGAGGGATCCTGTTGTTGCTCCCTTATGTAAAGGACTCAATGTAGATCTAAGTGTATCTCTAAATCTCTTTTCTTATTCACCACAATGCAGATGGTGTGATAGATCTCAGACTCATTGTCCTTCTCCACTTCAATATTCACAATCATCTCATTGTGGACATTTTACCATCCATTTGCTTCAAGGGACATATGAGTGGGTTGAAGACATCTTCCTCTAAAAGATGTCATGACTGACATTACTGGGATATGTATCAATTTTCACTTCATGCCTTGCCTCTGATATATCCTTGGGGACCTCCCCCTCCAATACAATGGTGGGGGTCGGGCTTGATCATGGATAGAAGATAAAACATCTCAAAATTCTGAGGACACTCTCCAGAGGCCACAGCCTGTATCACAGGAAGTGACACCTTCTCCTACAATGTCCAAACCAACACCTGAGGACCTGAATCCAAATCCAACTCTATCAGTGAATCTGATCCTTGGGTGGAATCATGTGGTGGTACCTACACCTATACTGATTTTGTGCACCAAAGACTAAAGTCAATAATCCAAGAGGGCAGATCTAGCTTTGCTGCCAAGAGGCCTGCCAGCTCCAGAATCCAGATGAGCTTTGACTTCATCACACCTCACAGTGATTGACAGGCATCTATTGTCTCTATCCAATAACATTTTGTCCTACTACATAGACCAGTTACAAAGTGTGGTTTCAGCACTGGATCAGGAGGTGAAAGTATCTTCATCCACAAATATATAACTGGCTTTTCAGACTTCCATCAAAATCAACTCCTCTTGTGTCTCTTCTGATCCTGTCTTTGCTTCTGGAAGTTGATCACCAATCCTAACAAAATGCACCCTTTAGATCTCTCAAATATCTCTCAACATATCAAATGATGAAGAATCTTTACAGAGTATAAGATGACAATTCCTCTTTCTTGTTTAAGCATCCTGCATCACACTCTGTAATTGTAGAGGCACAATTGAAGGGGAAGGATAAGGTCCACCCAGCACCTTCAGGCAAGGATGGTCACTGCGTGTAAGCAGTGGGCAGGAATGTCTACTCTGATGTGGCCCTCTCTTTTGAATCTCAAGTTTCCAAGCCCAGATGAAAGCTTATCAGCAAGTGCTTTCAAAGAAGATGTCATCCCTGCTGGAAAAAATCCCAAACAAAGAAAAGAAACTTGCCCAAAGCAGAAATCCACAGATTATCCAACAAATCCTGATGCATTCTCACTGTGCTGATTGTTAGACTAAGCTATTTGCCCGTTATCCCAATAGGTGAGTGATTCAGAAGCCCACCCATGATATCAGTGCCATTGTGAATCAGTGGGTAATTATTAGCTTAAAGTGAGGCCTGTGGGATGGGGGGTAACCTTACAGAATCTTTTACACCTATATATATATATATATATATATATATTACACACACACACACACACACACACACACACACACACACCAATACCACTCTACTCTGCTTTGGTTAGACCCCATCTTGAATACTGTGTCCAGTTCTGGGCACCCCAATTCAAGAAGGATATTGACAAGCTGGAGCAAGTCCAGAGGAGGGCGACCAAAATGGTGAGAGGCCTGGAAGACATGCCCTATGAGGATAGACTTAGAGAGCTGGGTATGTTTAGTCTGCAGAAGAGGAGGTTAAGAGGGGACATGATAGCCATGTTTAAATATTTGAAGGGATGCCACATAGAGGAAGGAGGGGGCTTGTTTTCTGCTGCTCCAGAGACCAGGACAAGGAGCAATGGATTCAAGCTGCAGGAAAGGAGATTCCACCTGAACCTCAGGAAGAACTTCCTGACAGTCAGGGCTGTCCGGCAGTGGAATCTGCTGCCTCGGAGTGTAGTGGAGGCTCCTTGTTTGGAGGTTTTTAAGCAGAGGCTTGATGGCCATCTGTCGGGATTGATTTGAGGGTGTTCCTGCATGGCAGGGGGTTGGACTGGATGGCCTGTGTGGTCTCTTCCAACTCTGAATTTCTATGATTCTATGATTCTATGATTCAGTTCAGGGACACAAGTTAGAAATTAAAAGTATGTTTTATTGAGGGACATCACAATCATGCACAAGATCCAAGCAGTCTCACAAAGACACAAGGCTAACCAAAGGAAAGGAAGAAAAAATTGGATAGTGAGAAATTAGGGAGAAGTGGGTGATATTTACCTATCCTGCAGAGAAGAGATGAAGAGATGTGGCTCAGACTAAGTGTCATGAATTGAATCCACTCATACAAATAGTACAGTGCATGAACACTATTTATTTGGAGTGAAGTAAACTGTACAAGACATTAGTGAGGAGACTACCATTTAAAAGGAAATGCAAGAGCTTAAGATTCCCCAGCATTCCTTCCCCTTTGCCTAGAGATCTTGAAGCCGTGAGAGTCAAACAGCGCTTATCAGCACATTCCTAGCAAGTGTTTACCTAACGGTCTCTGGTACCTAGGCTTCTCTGGTACAAGCAGGCTGTTACTTATGCCAGAATACATGTCCCATTACTTAATATGGAGAGCATCCCGACATTAAGGGTCTGAGAGTAGTACAAGAACTAGAATTGGAGCAGGAGAGTGATGGCCAATGTCCATAGTACTACGAGTTGTCTGGCTCAGAGCCAGAGTTTAACTACCCTGTTTCCACCTTGAGTTCTCTGGCAGAACAGACAGTGAGGTCCAGAATGAGCTAATGGCGTTAGCATTAGGTGACAAAGCACTGATGGGAATCATGTCTGGGCAGG
Organism: Ctenosaura bakeri; assembly: GCA_948474755.1. Classification (NCBI taxonomy): domain Eukaryota; kingdom Metazoa; phylum Chordata; class Lepidosauria; order Squamata; family Iguanidae; genus Ctenosaura; species Ctenosaura bakeri. The sequence goes on along the minus strand of CAOLHI010001804.1, from coordinate 811,707 downwards.
TGAGGAAACAAAGGAGAATTTTGGTGGGAAGAGGAAGTGGGTTGAAGACAATCAGTTGCTCTGTTGAGGCAGTTTTGGGTGCTATTGTATCGTAAGGTTGAGTCATTGAGGGTTCATTTGCAATCTCATTAACACTTGAGCTTCCTTGACTATGATCTGGCCATGCCTTGATGTCCCATCTGACCTACTTTTGCACATGTTCAGCCAGTCCTCTTTGTCATCATGGCTTTTCAGCCATAAGAGTATATAATTTATATTTCATGACAATTAAATGATATTTGTCAATTATATCATATCATGGAGTGGGGGTGTACGGCATGATAACATGCCTCTGTTCTTTCTTTGTGTTGATTTGCCTGGCTCTATATATCTCACCTCAGATCCAACACACATAGTGAAATAGAAGATCTCCCATTTGACACAAAAGGCCTCTTCCAGCTCTATTTTACTGCCAAAAAATTGTAGTGATTCCCACTGCCTTTGAAGCAAGCCACATCAAGGCCCCATCAGAAAGTGCAGACTCAGTCTTTCTCCAGCTGCTCTTACCAGCACTCTTCTTAATCCTCCTTATCTTTATTTTGTTAACACTCACAAGTGAAATTGAAATCAACTTCTTATATGAGAAGAGCATTGGAAGCTTTCCAGAAGTAATCTCAACTACCTTGCATCATGCCTATTTAAGCCCCTTTTACCACTAATTTACCACATCAGACTCCTGGGTTCTCACTCTCATCCTCAGGGCATATGCTGTCAAATTGAGTCAGCTCCCACCAGAGGGGAATATAAGGATCACACCACCATCTCAGATTCTCCTTGAAGAAAAAGGGTCTACACAGCAAGGTCCAAATAATCAAAACCACATGGGGTTTTACTCCAAAGAGGGTTCCTTCCAGTCCCAGACCTCCAAGATGTAAATGAGTACATTTTGCTGAGGAAGTTCAGGATGGTGATGATTTCTTCCGTCCTTCCCTTACAACACAAAGGAGACAAGTTCACGATGATCAACCTCCATGTTGCTTATTTTCACGTCATGATTCAATCTTCCTGCCATCACTTTCTGAGATTTGCCATCATCCGTCATTGCTATCAATATCCAGTATTACTCTTTGGCCTTTCCAGGACTCCCAGGGTATTTACCAAATTCATGGTTGTGGTGGTTGTTCATATCAGAACTTGAGGCCTTGTCATTTACCCATATTTAGATGATTGGCTCCTCTGGATTCCCACCCACCATTGCCTCTACCCTCGTCTGCACAGAACATTGAGCATGCTATCCTCACTGGGACTTCTCTTGAAGAAGAAAAAAAATCCAACCTTGTGCCTACTCAAGGAATGGAATTCACATAACCAACAGTAGACTCCCAAATGGCCAAGGTATTTCTCCCATTTGACAAAGTGCTCCATCTCAGCCACATAGCTACATCGTTGGCAAGGTACAAGAGGACCAGAACACAGGACATTCATGTCCTTCTGAATCTTTTGGCCTCTCTGACTTTATTGCCTTCAGAGGAACATGTGAGCAACTGAGGAGAACAGCAGTGCAGACACCGTAAGCTGGAGCCAGACAACTTCCCACAAATGGGGGCTGACTCCACTTGTGCTTTGCAATCCATTTTCTTAATGAGGAACTCCAAAGACTGATCTCCTTGCATCACAAGATAATGCCAAATACAAAAGTTCTTAGGGGGCCACAAATGAGATGCCTTCCTATATCACAGAGAAAACTTCTCCCCCATTTTCACTTCTCACCAAACTGATTGCAAAGCTGGGAGACACCCAGGCTCACCGTATTCTTGTCACTTCCTGGTGCACTTGACAACAATGCTCCTCCCATGCATCTGATCCGCTCTTGCTGCCTTTGGCTTCTAGACAGGCCAGATCTCCTATCCCAGGACTAGGTTCAGATCAGGCATCTGGACCTGCAGACTTTGCATCTCACATACTGGCCCATCACTCCTTGACACCCTTGCATGAATGTGCATGGAGGCAGCAAGAAAACCCTCTGTCAGAAGACCATTCTGTTAAAAGTGGGAATTGTTTCTCTGATTTGTCCAGCAGCCTAACTGTTCACCTCCATCAGTTTCAGTAGAGCAAATCTTATAGTTTCTGACCCTTCTGGTCCATAAAGGGCTCAGTAAAACCTCTGTCAAGGTGTACCTGGTGTCAACTGTGACAGATTCCTAATCTTTGTCTTCTTTATCCTGGTTTATTCACCCTCTACTGATAACATTCTTCAAGGGACACTCTCACCTTTTTCCACTGAGATCTTTACTGACAGCAGCTTGTAGCCTCCCATTAGTGCTGAAGGGTCTAAAGGCCATATCCTTTCAGCCTTTGGCAACATGTGATATGCACACCCTACCTTCAAAATGGTATTTCTGACAATAGTGACTTCAGCTCATAGAGAGCAGCTCTCAGATGTGATCCACCTTTCACTAACTTTCATAAAGACAAGATGGTCTTAAAACCAAACATCTCCTTTCTTTCCCAGGGTGGTAACAGAGTTTCACTTGGGACAGGATGTGGTCCTTGTCGGAAAATGCAAGGGGGCATGCTTGGAATGCTAGCATGACCCACAGTTTAGCTGCCCTTAAAAGCAAGACAAAAACTTGTCAAGTCCCATAAAGCTGCCAGTGAATGAGGCCATTCAGTTTGGTCTAAAAACTACACAGTTTATTGAAGAGCAAAGCTTGGTTACATGGTCAGCAAGCTTAAGTAAAATCCATCAGAGACAGTAAAAAGAAAAAAACCAGAATACAAGAATCCAAAGAGAATGCAGAATGCACACTGCCTGTTTTTCAGGCGGTCCTTTAAGTAGACACTTGTCAAACAATCTTACCAGACATAACATTACGCTTATTATGAGAACAGAAGCAGCAAGGCTGTGAGAGAAACTCTTATCTGATCTGTAAGCTGAGAACTGCTAGGCTCCTGCTGTTGCTATGGCAGCGCAGTAAACTAGAAACATTTAACCCTTAACACAGGAACAGACAGAGCCATCTGGGGCAGTGAATGTCAATGGTCCTGCCTGTCTTTTTTCTAAGTAGCCAAAGAGCCCTAGATTTCCTTGCTGTATGTTGGGCTGTAGCCTCCTATAAGGATAGGACAAAGGTGATCAGATCCACTGCAAGACGATCCATGTGTTCTGGGGGACTGTGGAAGGGCCATCCTGCACCATCACAGACTGTCCAACTGGGTAGCTTATAATATTGGCCTGCAATATTGCCAAAAACCTTCTATTGTCCACTGTCCACGGTCATTCCACAAGGGCTGTGGTGTCTTCCATAGCTTTTCTTGTCAACATGTCACTGCCTAATATCTGCAAATCAGTTACCTGGTCACAACCATACAAATTCATCCACCACTACAGCTTGAATATGAGAGCTTGTGCTGAAGCAAGCTTTGGTTAGGTTGTCCTCTATTATGTCTCTATATGATTCAACAGGCACCCTCCTCCAGGTACATGAGGTTGTCAGTTACCCATTTGCTTGAATCACAGAACCACAAAGAAAAAGAATATATTGCTTTCCTCTAACTGTGGCTCTTTGAGTGGTCATCTGTGAACTCACATGACTTTTCTTCCTTCCCACTCTAGGCTTTCTTGGCATAGCTCCTTTCCAGTCTTCTCCTTTGTATTCTGTGGTGTACAGGAACTTAGGCAGACAGCAGGTATGCTGACAGATGCACAGTTGGAGGAAATGCTGAGAAAAGTACTCTTGCTTTGTAAGGTCCTGCTTTGGGAAACCCCAATATCAGTATGGTTTGGATGGGCACCATATCTAATTGGCATCATATGTAATTGGCAACACACTTTAATTGGCACTGATATCAAAATTAAACCTGAGAGGTGACAGAGAGGTCAAACCCATGGGGTGGGACATTCTGACTGTGGAAGGCAGGTCAACCTGAAACACCCTCCAGGTAAGACTGAGTCACATGACAGGCAAATTATCGCTGTTCCTCTGGACAATAGGCTTAAGTAGAAGCTGGAATTTCCCATGGAATTTAATTGTGAGAAGCCCACCAGGACACTGATTGACAGATACCCATCTCCTGTGCACCTGAACTCCATCCTCTTCCCTCGTAGCACCCACAATAGACAGCTATTACAACACACATTATGTCTTTGTCATCCAAACACTGTGAACATTAATGGGTTGATAGTCCAGTACTGCAACTCCTATTGTTCCACACCTGGAACTGCAAATATCCTCCACTGCCATAAGCCTATTTTTTGAGTACAAATACCCCTGATTTCAGGATGTCCATCCAGCTCCTGAATGAGAACTGTCCTTAGGTCCTACCTAAGCCAAAACACATTTCTGCTTTTCACTACTCTTCTGGACTGGTAATTAAAATCCTCCCAAACCCCTCAGCCTCTCTCTGTATAATGCTTTTTCCTCCCTTTAGCTCTTGTGTGAATGTTTGACTGTTTGTATTTTGTGTGCATGCATGAGTGAATTCTCCCCAATAAAAACACATTTTTAGTTTACTTTTAAATCTCTGGCTGGTTCTTTTCCTGCATGAGCCCATAAACATTGGTAGAAAAGGTCTCATTAAGTTACCCCCCTCTCACAAGCCTCCTCTTTGAGCTGATTAATTCCCCACTTTTGCAAGACGTATCTGACATCACGGGGTGGCCCTTGTGGCACCTACATTTTTGGGGTAACAGCTTTAGCTACAGGAATTCTGTGAGCTACTCTTTGCAGGTGCAGATCAAACCTATTTGTGTGACTTCACAGATGACCACTCACAAAACACAGTTACAGGTAAGCAAAACCGGAACATGAAACACCTTTCTTCCCAATGCATTATTTTCTTCATTGTAATTTCATTGTAATGTTCATTTTTTGTATCATCACACACACACACCACATACCTTTGTCACTTCTCATGCTATCCTTACTAGAATTCTTCACTATGTAGTGGGCAGTAGCATCTATGAGCAGGATAAATTGGACAGCAACAAGAATATGAGTGTGCCAGGTGGGGGGAGGAAGATGCAGAAATAGAAAGCCCATGGCTGTTTTTGGCTCCTCTTCATATGATTGCTGTTACAAATGACTGGCTGATTTACTCTGACCTCCAATCAGCAGCTTGTCCACCAGCTCTTCATTGGTGGTTGGAGCACTGAACTGGGATTTAGCTACTTTATTAATTGTACTGTCTTGCTCCTATCTTTTTTACTGGTATCATTGCACCGAAAAGCTTTTTGTTTCTTGTATCTTTCCTCACTCATTCCATTTCAGTGGTTCTGTGGATGAAACATGGGAATTTCAAAAATTTATGCAGCTGTTCTCTTCTCTCCCAAACTCAGTCAGGACCAGGAGGGGAGTGAAATAACGGATGGGATTTTTCTCAGAGGGGAACGGGTAAGGCAACAAGCTTGAGGCAGGCTAAAGGTCTGCTCAGCTTCCTATCCCCACTGTATATGAGAGGAGCCTTCTAAAACTTTTCCTAACAGCAGAAGGCAAGACTCACTCCCAGAGCATAGGGTGTGTTTCTCAGAGACAAGCAGCAAGTGGGTTAGGCAATGGGCTTGAGGAAGAAGGATCCTTCTAAAGCTTTTGAAGCATCAGTAATGGGAAGTAAGAAGGATCCTATTTCCCACTTCTGAAAAATCCTCCAGCTTTGGAAATGAGAAGTAAGAAGGATCCTATTCCCCACTTCCAAATCTGCAGATGACAAAATCGCAAATGTAGAGGGCTACCTCTAATTAAATTGTTAAAACTGACTTTATTTGACTCTGTCCAGAAATTCTGGAATATAAATTGGGTTATAAAGTTGGCTCCCAGACTGAGACTTGACTTGAGATTTGACTTGAAAGTACTTTGCAAGGACCTGAGACTTGACTTGAGACTTGACGGAGAGATTTGAGACTTGGAATAAAAGACTTAAATACATGACTGAAAAACAGTCTTTAAAAACAGACTAAAATAACTTTTAAAAATAATTTTTAAACATGCAATTAAAACAATAATTAAAAATCCGCCCCGGTTTTAAGGTCCAAACGCTGAACAAATTATTTACTGCCCGTCGGAAGCTCAGGAAGGATGGAACCAGCCTGACTACTGTTGAGAAGATCCACAGCAGGAGTGGTGCTACAAAAGAAAGCCCGGTCCCATTTGTCCACCAAAATAGCTTTTGGGGCTGGTGGGACATGCAACAAAACCTCAGCTGATGATCTCAGATTCAAATTCTCACATGTGAAGGGTAGGCCTAGAGAGATTAAACATGTAAAGCAGAGTTTCAAATGAATACCATACAAATCCATTCATATGTCTCAAGCATGGAAAAGTTCACCAGATCACTATCAAAACTGGAGATTGTTAGATTTAGAAAGATAGTAATTGTGGTAGAGTGGTTTGAATGCTGGACTAGGACTCCAGGAAACCAGAGTTCAAATCTTCACTGACCTGTGGAAACTCACTTGGTGGCCTTGGGCAAATCAAATTCTCTCAGCCTGAGAGGAAGGTGATGGCAAATCTACTCTGAATAAATCTTACCAAGAAATAATAATAAAATAATAAATAATAAAATTTATTTTTATCCCGCCTCTCCCAATGGATCAAGGCGGCATTACAGCAATATATAAAATACATTAAAACATTAAAATGTACCCCATCCTCCCCACCCACCAACCCTTCTAACCCCCTAAAACACATTAACTATTAAAAACAAATTAAGAACAAGATTAAAAACAAGAGGACAGTTGATGAGAGGCGGTGGAACACTAGTCTGGGAAGGCCTGTCGGAAGAGGACAGTCTTGACTGCCTTTTTAAAGCAGTCAAGACTTGTAATGTGCCAGGTCTCTTCCAGCAGGCCATTCCATAGTTTGGGAGTGATAGAAGAGAAGGTCCTCTGGGTAACTGTAGCTAACCTAGTTCTGATTGGCTGCTGTAAATTCCTCCCAGAGGACCTTAGCGTGCGGGGCGGATTATATGGGAGAAGGCGATCCCATAGGTAGGCTGGCCTCAAGCCATGAAGGGCTTTAAAGGTAAAAACCAACACCTTGTACTGTGCCCGGAAACTAATAGGCAGCCAATGTAAAGACTTCAGAATAGGTGTTATGTGGTCAGTTTTAGATCTTCCAGTGACCAACCTGGCTGCCATATTCTGAATTAATTGAAGTTTCTGGACTAAGCACATGGGTAGGCCTATGTAGAGCGCATTGCAGAAGTCAAGCCGTGAAGTTACCAGCACATGTACCACTGTTTTTAGGTGTTCCAGGTCCAGGTAGGGGCGCAGCTGGTGTATCAGCCGAAGCTCATAGCAGGCACTCCTGGCCGCCGCATCAATTTGAACTGTCATCTGAAGCGGCGAATCCAAGAGCACCCCCAAGCTGCGGACGCAGTCTTTCAGGGGAAGTGTGACCCCCATCTAGAACTGGTTGACAAACCTCCATACCTGGGCTTGGGCCCTTAACAGCGAGTATCTCCATCTTATCTGGATTCAGCTTCAGTCTGTTTTTCCTCATCCAGTCCATTACTGCTTCAAGGCATTCATTTAGAGGCGAGATGTCATCCTTAGTTGATGCTATTATCCGAGGCATGGAGAGATATATCTGGGTGTCATCAGCATACTGATAGCACCTTGCTCCATGCCTCCTGATGATCTCTCCCAGCGGTTTCATGTAGATGTTAAATAGCATTGGGGACAGGACAGCGCCCTGAGGGACGCCAGATTTAAGCTCCTTTTTCGAGGAGCAGCTGTCCCCAAGCACCACCATCTGGTATCTACCTGAGAGATAGGACCGGAACCACTTAAGTGCAGTACCCCCAATCCCCAGCCCTCTCAGGTGTTCCAGAAGGATACCATGGTATCGAAAGCTGCTGAGAGGTCCAAGAGTACCAGCAGGGTCACACTTCCCCTGTCGATACCTAGGCGTAGATCATCCACTAAGGTGACCATGGCAGTCTTGACTCCATATCCTGCCCTGAAGCCAGTTTGAAATGGATCTAGATAATCTGTTTCATCCAAGACAGCTTGGAGCTGAAGGCCAACAGATCTCTCGATCACCTTGCTTAAAAATGGAAGATGGGAGACTGTCTGTAATTATTCATATCCAGGGGATCTAGGGAGGGCTTTTTTAGAAGCGGCTGTATAATCGCTTCTTTTAAACAAGCTGGAAAATTACCCTCCCTGAAAGATGCATTAATAATATGTCTTAAATGGGTCTTAGTTGCAACTCCTCCCTGAACGACCAGCCATGAAGGGCAGGGATCTAGAGGGCAAGTTGTCCTTCTTACCTTTCCAAGGAGCTTGTCTACGTCCTCTGTACTCACTGACTGAAACTGATCCAGTATAATCCTGTTCACAGGGTCGCCGGACACTCCATTTGTAACCTCTGCTATAACACCAGCATCCAAGTCGGCTCTTATCTGAGAGATTTTATCTGCGAAGTGATTATTCAAGGCATCACAGCAAGCTACGTTAGGTTCTAACAACGAGTTCAGGGGAGTGGGTAACTGAGTCAAATCCCTTACCACTCTGAACAGTTCTGCTGGACGAGAAGTCGCAGATGCAATACGTGCAGAGAAGAAGGTCTTCTTAGTTGCATCTATTGCCACTCTATAGGAATGAAGGAATTCTCTATAGCGTGTCCTGTCAGATAAGAGTCGAGATTTCCGCCAGTTGTGCTCTAGTCGTTGTCCAGCTTGCTTCATATTCCTGAGTTCTACTGTATACCAAGGATTGCAATTTGAAGCAGGCTGGAAAGGACGCTTGGGAGCAATCATGTCAATAGCCCTAGTAAGATCACAATTCCAGGTATTAACTAGGGCTTTGACAGGATCACCGGCGATACCAACCATAAAACCCTCGAGGGCTTTCTGGAATCCAATAGGTTCCATTAACCTTCGAGGGCGGACCATTCTAATAGGTCCATCACTCCTGTAGGGGCGGATAGCAACCATTAGTCTAACCCTGACCAGGAAATGATCCATCCATGACAAGGTGGTAGCATTTATTATCTCCACCCACGGCTGTGCCTGTTCTGTACTAAAGACCGGATCGAGGGTATGACCTGCACAATGTGTTGGCCCAGAGGCTAATTGGGATAGGCCCATGTTTGTCATGGATGCCATGAACTCCCGAGCCGCACCTGTCAAACTGGTCTCAAATGGGATATTGAAGTCGCCCAGAATCAGAAGTCTGGGCGACTCCAACACCAGCTCTGTCAGCTCGGCCAGGGAGTCTGATAGGCAGCAGGGTGGTCGGTACACCTAGGATGTGTAGAAAACCCTAGGATAGGTCACCCTAAGCCAGAATCAGCTTGAAGGCACATAACGACAAGGCTTAGAATCATATATGTTCATCTCAAACCTGGCTGGACTGAGTTGTATTGTCTTGGTTGCTGCTGTGTTTGGGACTAAGCAAAACAAGATCCTAAAGGAGGCAGAAAGGGAGAGAGGGAGAGAATGAAGAAAGGGGGGAGATAATTACAAGATGGAAGGGGGAAAAGAATTCTGCCAAAGATTGTGGTCAAACATATTTGAAGCAAGGCTGTTACTCTATATGTTTGGTCCCTGTGGAAAATACATGTAGGTAAAATTATTGGAGTAGTAAGTTTCCTCACATATACAGAGCAAACACATAGATTTGTGCTCCTCGTGTTCTTGTTCTTTCTTTCTTTCTTTCTTTCTTTCTTTCTTTCTTTCTTTCTTTCTTTCTTTCTTTCTTCTTTCCTTCTTTCTTTTTCTTATTCATTTATTTATTGGATTTATATCCTGTCTTCCTCCCAAGTGGGATTCATGGTGGCTTACAATAATTTAAAAAGAAGCTGCCAAAACATTAATTTATAAAAATTAAATAGAAATTAAATATCACTATTATTAAAACATACTTAAAGAGAGTAAAAGCACTTAAAACATATTTAGAACACAGTTTCAATAAAAGATAAAAAGGTTAAAACAGCACACACACTCCAGTTCATAATTCAAAATTCAAAAGCCTGCCTAAATAAATAAAAAATTACCTACTGGTGGAAGAGAGCAGGGAGGGGCCAGCCGGACCTTCCGTGAACATGTGAACAATGAATAGTAATCCAATAGTAATAGCTAATCATTAGATCATAGACTAAACTTAAAATAAATTCTTCTGCCTATTATTTATCTTCATAATGAATCTAAACTTACAATATGCATTACTAATTAACAACTCTAAGTACATTATTAATAATCATTCTAATTATTAAAAATCATATTTAAAAACAATGATTGCTTAATAGTTAGTCATTAGTAACTTGTTCTAGTCTATATTAAAAATTAGTAGCTCTTAAAATAATAATTGTCTATGTAGTAAAGATTTTTAAAGCAACAGAAAAGTAAAACGATTTTCCAATTAGTCTTCTTGTAGTAGTAAAAATAATGAATATAAAATTAACAATTTAAAGGAAAAATGAGCTATCTGTCATCAAATATCCTTAGTCCCTTCATAAACTTTACTTCTAGTAGCTCATAATCATAAACCATTTTCATAAATCATAGATCATAAACCATTTTTATTATCAGACACTTTCTTCTTCTTTTATCTTTTTTCCTAAAAACAGAACGAAATATAACTCTAAAAGGCCTTTTATCAAGACAACCATGCATCATGTATGTCTTTCATCTTCGTACATGAAGATTAATTCTTCAAGTCTGTCCCAGCTGAAAGAAACATTTTTCCTGGGAGATCTGTCCACCACTAAGTCCATCAATGAATTATTATTTTCCTTCTTGTAAACTTCTTGTAAACTCACAGGCCACTTGTCATAAATTCTCCAAAGTGATGTCAGTTCACCATAGTTTTGAGCACTTGGCTCTGCAGTTGCTGGTTGGGTTTTGACATCTCTTACATTTTTCATCTTTTCAAAATCTTCTGTGTATTTATCTCACCTTGAAACATGATTCTGGAGTTCCAGGTCATCTCTTGTAGAATTGTGTTACATCTTCTTTTTGCTCTGCTTGCCAGCATGTCATTTCCACCATTTGTTGTCATTTAAAATTCTTGTCTTCATAAAGTCTGTCTGTAAGCTATCAAGACAGTTGTGACAGTTGTTCTATGAGCACTTCAAACTTTTTCTCAGCATGTAAATTAGCTTGTCTAAACTCTGCCAAGAAATGCAAAAAAAAAAAAAATTCAGGTACATCATCTGGCCCTTCTAGGTCCTTTTTGGATGTCACAATCCACAATTAAAGCCATGATCGATTCTGTTTAATATTTCCCGTATTTCTTAAACAATAAGGCTGTGTTCCCAAAACATTAGATAACAGGAGATCTCATTGTAAACTTTCCCATACATGTTAAAATTAGAAGAGCATTGAGTAAGTAACTTTATCGGTTCCAATTTCCTATTATCCAACATGATTTTCTCAGTAGTAAAAACAAAATCTTTTCCTATTATTAACATTAATCAGGTACACACATGATTCAAATCAAAGACAGAAGCAAAGTCATTTAATAGCCAGGTAAGCAATCAGTCCTTTAAAAATCCAAAAAGAAAATATTTCAAAATCCACTTTCACATCTCAGCTAGTGAAACGTAGAATAATTAAGTCCCAAAGCAACAATAATAATTAAAGCAGAAAGGGAGAAAAGGTGAGTGGTTTCAATAGCAATCCAAAAATTGTTCCTTTAAATGCAATACAGACAGGCAAGTTCATACTGTAGCACACAAAGGGCTTCTATCAGTAAAGGCATAAAAGGTCAAATTACATACTTAACAAGCAGTCCAGATGCAGGGAATGTAATATCCTTATGGGGGATGAAATCTTTCCCCCGGCTCCACTGAAGTGTGCTATTCTCCTGGAGCCTTGGGACCTGCTGTGGTTGCTCCATTCCTGAGCAGACACGTTGTCAGTCCCAATCCTGGCTCAGTTGGAGTCTTTGAACTTCCTGGAGATTGATAAGTTTTAAATTTTTTAACATTTTTAATTACTTTAGCACTTCAATAAAATATTGCATAATATTATACAATGTCCCTCCTTGCATAGACACCCTCCCACTCTCCCCACTCAAACACCTTATTGGAGGTCAAAAATATATATTCTTCAATCAAAAGCTTTCTTGAAAAAATTGGGTCATTATGAAATTCTTTATATTTCTCTTCCTCTTTAACTTTTCCCAACAAGGGAAACAAGGTTCTTACATTCAAACTGGACCTCTGTTGCTCTGCAATTACAGACACATTCTATTAATCCATGTAAGCTTTCATTCTTTCTGAAGAAACTCTATATTCTTTGTATTGTTTTACAAAAAAGGTTATTAAAATTTTCTTTATCCTATCATTGTCTGAAATTATATGCTTCCCAACTTTAATCTCCAAGATGACCTTTTTCTCTATTTGCTTCCTCAATCTATAGGCCAACCATATTTGTGGTTTGTTAGGAAACTAAAAATGTTTTTGTCAGAAATACTTCATCTTTCTCTCCATCTCATATGCCAAACTCATAGAGAGCTGTTTCTGTAAAATCTTTCATCAAGATTTGTCCATTTTTTTCCAACTTCTCTTCATTTCTCTTAATCTCTTCCAAAATGTCGTGTTGTATGAGCCTTTTCCTTTTGAGTTCTGTTTTACTGAATAAAGAACCCTCTCATTACTGCTTTACTAGCATCCCAGAGAATTCCTAAGTCAGTTTCTTTATTTAGATTGTCCTCAAAAGAGTTCCTCAAAGTCTCTTTAAGTTTTTTAATGATCCTATCTTCTTCAAATAACTCCCACTTTAGTCTCCAATTAAATTGAGTCTTTTTCTTCTTTATATTTAGCAAAACTGAATTGTAATCAGAAAATGGTTTGCTGAAAATCACATCTTTCATCACAGATGCCAATGTTTCAACATCAAAAACATATTGATCCTAGAAAAATATTTATATCCCTCTGAAAAAAAGTGAATCCTTTTGCTTGGCAGTACAACATTCTCCAGGCATCCACTAATTCCTTGTTATCCATTTACTTTTAAAAAGGCTTCCAGTAATTTCCCCTGTTTCCACTCTTTCTTGGATAGTCTATCAATTTTGGGGTCTATCACACCATTAAAAAATTTTCTGATAGTTCTCTGGTCCCTGAATCATCAGATAAATAGGGGCTTCCTATATTATTTCAACTTTGTTATCAAAAATGTTATAAAAAATGCATAATCTTTCCTCTTTCTAAAAATCCAGGTAGGGAAATCCTTAAAATAATCACCTCTTGGCCATCAACGAGTAATTTAGATTTGTAGTGTTGCTGTAAAACTTTGTTTCTTAAGCTCCTTTTCACAAAATAAAAAAAAAATCATATCTATTGGTAAATTCCTTTGTTTTGCAAATTTTGACTCGATTTGATAAACCAAATCAATCAGCTGCGAAAGCAACTTTTTCCAACTTTCCCACATCCCTTTCTCTTGACATTTAAAAAAAGGTCAAAAATCTCTTTCAGATGAATTCAACTTTCCACCACTAGAGGTCAGTGCAGCAAAATCTTTTAAACAACTGTAGCAGTCTTTCTGCATTACAGCCCCATCACTGTTTGAGGACATGTTGAAGCTGGTCTGTAATGCGTGCTATAGTATGACGTCGTAGAAGTCTCACTTGTATCACACCCCCAGCCATCACAATCACACATTATACTATTATCAGAAAAAAATCCGGTAATATGCCCCTTTCACAAGACGATCACATTGTCTGGGACTGGGCAGGAAGGGCAGGAGCACTATCAAAGTGCTCAGTGCAGTACCAGAAGAGGTTGTCTGCACTGTGGAAGGAAGGAGCATATCCCAAATGCTACCATCTACCAGCAGCCAGATGACACTAGGAGGTTGCAGAATCTATGTTAGGTGCAGAAAGGGCCTTTCTCTTTTAAAAGAAGGTTAACAGTTTAAAGTTCAGCTTAGGTTTATTTCCTGTTGTTTATACAAACAATTGTGGCCTTGAAACTTACCAGTTTTCCACAGTAAATACTATTTAAATCATAGAATCATAGAGTTGGAAGAGACCACACGGGCCATCCAGTCCAACCCCCTGCTATGCAGGAATACCCATCAAAGCACTCCCGACAGATGGCCACCCAGCCTCTGCTTAAAAACTTCCAAAGAAGGAGACTCCACCACACTCTGAGGCAGCATATACCACTGCTGGACAGTTCTGACTGTCAGGAAGTTCTTCCTGAGGTTCAAGTGGAATCTCCTTTCCTGCAGCTTACATCCATTGCTCCTTGTCCTAGTCTCTGGAGTAGTGGAAAACAAGCCTGCTCCCTCCTCGATATGACATCCCTTCAAATATTTAAACATGGCTATCATGACACACACACCCCCAACCTTCTCTTCTGCAGACTAAACATCCTCAGCTCCCTAAGCCGCTCCTCATAGGCCATCGCTTTCAGACCCTTCACCATTTTGATCGCCCTCCTCTGGACACACTCCAGCTTGTCGATATCCTTCTTGAATTGCGGTGCCCAGCCTCAAATCTTCAAATCTTTTTGAAGAAATTTACCCTTTCTACTTAATTTTAACACAAATGTATTCAGTTCAGTGCCTCTTTAAATTTCTAAAGTTCCAATGTGATTCCACAGCCTTCATACTTTAAATCAATATTGAGCTTAAAGAAAGTACATACTTACCTCTTACATACTCCAAATTAAACTTAGCAGATTTAACAGAGAGAAATAGAAGATATATATGCACTGTCTCTTTAAATCTGTGTTTTAATATTTTAACAATGTCAGCTGCTGTTCCACAGCTTTGCCAGCTCCAAGGGTGTTATTTTCAGAGAAATTTGAAGTAAACCTTCTGCAGTTTGTTAGTACTTGATGTGTTTTAATTGGTTTTTACATTTTGTATCTATATTCTCTCCAAGTATTTGATGTGCTTTTATTTGGTTTTATACATCTCAAATATATTTTATATGTTTGTATGTTTGCCACATCATTGGGTCTTTGGACCATAATAAAGACAATATATATTAGAGAAGTTACCAAATAAGCAGGAACTCATGTAGATGTTGTATAGAATGAAGTTGTGGAAGTCTGTCCAATCTCTTCTATAGGGAGCCTCTTAAAATCCAAGTGAAACCTCAATCCAGAAGTTAAGAAATCAGCTATGACAGAAGCTGGCTGTTTTAATAGCAACAATGACAAGGTAACGGGGCAATGGAAACCCTTGATCTTTTCAAATCCATCTGGAATCCATGAGCACTTAGATCAGACAATCCTGATCTTTATGGGCTCCTCTAAGCTTCCTGTTCCCAGAAAGCAATTTTTGCCAGGCTCCAGTGTCCCAGCCTGACACCAAACACCTTGTATAAAGGACTCCCTAAGAAATCCTGTCACCCTCCTCCATTTTCCAGGCAGAAATTAAGCCCATGCTTTTAGACCCCCAAAGCAGTCACCTCAAATAAAAGTGGTTTTCTTGACAGCCTCCATTCCTCAAGGCTACAACTGAATGTAGAGGAAGCTGGTGGCTTCCTGTGGAGCAGTTAACTCCCTTTGATTTTGAAGGATCCATCCAAGTTGCTGACCCCCATCCTGAAAATAAGTTCAATACCTTCTATAGCTCCTTAAATTTCAGACTAAAACTCAGAGTAGAGTCACTGCTCCACTGACATGGAATCCCCAGCCAGCACTGATTGAATGTAGTCACAATATGAAATGGAAAGCATGAGTGAACAAATTAATGGGCATGAACCAAAAAACAGTACTGTAATCTGGTTTGCAGTGTAAAGAAAAGACCAATTTGGACAAACTCTAAGAATGCAGAGCTGAAGCATGATGGAAGAGAAGAGTGATGACCACTAAGCCTGACGCTCTCTTCTCCAGTCATCTGTGTATCATATGTAATGTTCACATAGGAACTCTTGGGTGTTAGGGTTTACTTTCAGAGGCCCAAATAGGACACTAATTACCTTACATAAAATCCAGGAAATTACTTAACAAGTTGGCTTTACACACACTGAACCTTTTATGTGTAAGTCTGTGCAAATGTTATCTCTGATACTTGGCACAGATAAGGGCACACCCAATGGCAGTATGGCCAAGTCAACAGCCAGAACCTCCTAAGGGTTGGGCATCAGATAGATAAGAAACCTTTTGATGAGTACATATGTGTATACCAAGAGCAAACATATCTTCTGCTTGCTTCTGCTTATTCAATACTCCTTTCCAGTCTGAAAGCATAGAAAGAACAGTAAAAATAAATGCCACTGACACTTGCGACCAGCATAGATTGGTTTATAACCAGCAAACCCTCTCAGGATAAGTGGTGCCTATCCACTATGGGGATGTTTTTATTGATGAAATTCATGGTTGGAATACAGGTTTAATGACTGCTGAGAAATCTAACTACTTCTAGTCTGAGGAGGCCAGATCCCACTTATGAACAATATTCCAGGTATTTAAGATTTGCAGTAGCTCCACCATGAATATAGCTGTCAAAATGAATCTGACATCTCTTTCTATTAGGGACTTTTTTGTTGGGAGTGTATAATCAGCTGCAATTGTTCTTTCACTGATCTGAGAAATTGTTATGAGGAGTGGCTGAAATGAGTCTGCAGTCCCAGAGATTGCTTTCTTGACCTTATTCTGCCCTTAGTTTATGTATTTTTTTCTCCTTCATCAAGGTAGCAATCCAGCAGCAGTTAATCGCATTTTTGAGGGCTGAACCTGTTTATATTCATTCTTGCATTCTTAACTGTTTTCTGTCTAAGCAGAGGTTCTGAGGGTCATAGCTTGAAATTAATGCGGTCATTTTAACACATTGAGGTTACAGAGGCTATGAAGGTATATTTCTCCATCATAATGCCTTGAGACAGAAGGAAAACAAAAGACTAGGCCCCTGCCTAAAAGAGTAACAGATTCTTTTACTCCCAGAAATGTTGGCACATTCCTCTTTTGCTATATTATTGTGTGATGTGATTTTAATTACTTTGAGTGATTGCAAGTTGTTATTCTGCTGCAAACCACCTTGAATATTTACTGAAACAAGACATTTAAGTTGTGTAAATGAATAGGTTAGCAGCTAGATGGAACTGAATTTTTGATCAAAGTGGATAATCTACCTCCCCTCAATACTGCCTCTCTTTAAAGAAGGATGTTGACAATTCAGTGGGATCTGAACCCAGTTCTTTCTGTCCTCAAATCCAGTATTCCACCACCTATGGGAAGAAACAACAGAATGGTCCTTCTTGGAGACTGCTATCGCATAAAGAGATATCACTGCTTATTCATTTGAGTTCTGGTAAAAAATTCACATGAGTCTCTAGTCCTGAACTGAAATGAGATATCTTGTTGAAATTGCTTCTGTATTCTGGAGTACATTGTGCCTCGAACAGGATGTGTCTTATCTCAGTCAGAAGGCCTGCAAACTAAAGAATCTCCTCAGATTCTTTAGTTTGCAGGCCTTAAATATTAAGAAGGATCCAGTCCTATCTCCTCTTCACATGCACAAGCCCACAAAAAAATCAGGTTGTGCACCAGGATCTAATAAACGACATCTGTAGCATGGATGATGCATCCCTATTGTTGTGTTGGAGCATTTCAACATTTCTGATGCCCTGTCAACAGGTAAGAAGGAATGGTGTTTACTGCTCTTTGTCTGTTTTTACTATTTCCCTCTTGTTGATTACAGAACCAGAGCTGGTCTAAGCGTTCCCTCATACTGAGAGCATGCCTGTAGGTTGAGGAGGTCTTAGAGCTAAAGTTTTTTTCACTCTACCCACACCATGTCTCCAGTCATCTCCCTTCCCTCCTCTTAAGTACTGGAGCTCAGTATCAGAAGGGTGAGGGGCATGGATATTTCTGCAATGTATAGAAAGAGATTCTGATATTAAATCTGCCTTTCTTTGGTTGAAGCTCAATTTCCAGACTGAGAGGGAAAGGTCCACTCTTTCCTATGATTCTGAGTTTTGTTTCTAGGGTCTTCTTCTAGCAAACATGTCAAAAATCAGCTTCCATAAAGAGGACACTTTAATGCTTTAAATGTGCCATGAAACTAGTTAAACACTGGCTTAAAGCATCATGTAGTATTGAGATTTTACCCAATTCATCTTTATTTGGCATTATTGATACAACTGACAAAAGTTAGGTTATTTTGAAGTCAGAAAAAGATGGGAGAAATAGGAGACCTCTGTCAGTTTTACAGTAGTGCTGTTGGACAACTTCCAGCAAAACTTCTATAGGAGAATTTACCAGTGGATTATGTCTACTATGATCACAGTGTTACCCTGTTCTCTTGGGGTCCCGGGAGGGGCATCCAAATAACCAAATAAAAACACAAGATGGGGAAATTAACTCGAGCACTCTCTTAAGCTAGCGAGAGGCAGGGCAACTTAGCAGGGATCTTGTAACCCAATGTCTACAGGGTCAGGTCAGAAGAGTCAACAGACAGGTTTTAAAACAGTAAAAATGATATCTTTATTAAAAGACAAACAACAAATAAGACAACGCAAGCACGCAGCTAACTGGGAATTGAAAATGAGGGTTTTCAGGGGAAATGGGTGATACAACACCTTTTCTTGTTGTCCTGAAGAGATTGGAGGTTGCAGGGAGGAAAGCTCAGTGTAGTTCACTGAGGGGAGCTCATCAGACCAAAGCAGCAGCAAGACAGGATAGAAGTCCAGAGCAATCTGAACGGGACGAGAGGTCCAGACGGGGTGAGCGAGCGATCTGAGGTGGGCGAGCGAGCGATCCGAGGTGGTCTCGGAATCAGGGAGTTTTTATAGGGTGGATTGTGCCTACAGGCTATGCCATACTCAGTAAGAACAATGCGAGTTTGGAGCGGGACAAAGCGTTGGGAAAGGTCAAGTTTTCATGATTGGCTTAGCGCAGGTTTGCCAATAGCGTAGCCAGTATGCAAATGGCTTGGCATTGTAAGGGCATCAGCTCGAGGCCGAACGTCTTTGTGTAGAGTCGCGCTTAAGCAATGGGTGTCTGCAAGAGAGGTCCCTGAAGCAACGGAGTGGCGTTAATCTGCCTGCCTAAGTGGGAGTTGGAATGCCCAGCACTTACCGGCCGCGCCTGCATACATGCCTGTCCGGTGGCCTCACAAACACGTGGAGTGGGGTGGCAGAGAAAGGTCAAATGAAGGCCAAATGATTTTGATATCAAAAAGAGATATCTAGAGCTATCACTGGGTAGGCCTGAACAAACAACAGTTTGGCCATCCATTTAGTACAATGAATCAACTATATGAAATAAATAAACTTCACTGGGACTTGATTCATGGCTCACTGAGGTCAGCGGAGAATATATACCTGACAAATTTCCTACATGAAACATAGTTGTGTAGTTGAGTATTATCTTACAGACTTGCTTTAGCTGTTTGCATGGGAGTCCTCCACCTGCACTACAAAGATTTAATATAGAGAGGGAAACTTTAATAGAATTTAATAGAATTCCAGGATCCACTTGCATCAATGGAGGACACAATCTAGTGAGCTCTGCTAGATCATGATCCCCTGAAGTGTTGTGCCTGACAGTGGGGCTCCCTCTGTCAAGCTTGTGGACTCCCTGATATATGGGGAGTCTGAAGACTCTGATCGAGCCAGGATCAGGACTGGACAAGTGTCTGCTTGGAAATGGAGCAGCCACAGCCGGTTCTGAGGCTTTAGGTGAATCACATTTTTGTGAAGCTGGTGCTGGTGAGGGTGTTTCACACACACACCACATAGACACTACTTTCTCAGTGTCTGGACCGCTTGTATGTATGAAAGGAGGGGTTGTAATTTTTCTTGTGGAAGACAATAAGCCCTTTGTTTGCAACAGCAGAAATTTTCCTTTTGACTTAGAGCCTTCCTCTGTGGACAAGTGACAATACCTCTTTTTTCTGATCACTATTGTGATTATACATGATTCAACTTAAATTATTCAATCCCTCCTTTCCCCCTCCCTTTATTTCTTCTTTGGGATCTGATTCTTTATATTTTTTCTAAACTTGGACTTGGATTTGAATTGTGAATTTTTGAAGGATTGATTTCCTTCCTTCTGATATTTGTATGTCTGTCTTGTTTTTGCTGATTAATTGGATTCTTTTCCTATGGATTTGGATTATAACTGTATTTGACTTACATCAATATTTGAATAAGATTTTCTCTGTAATACCAAGATTGTCATTCTTGATATTATGGAGAGGGAATGTTTACCTTTCTCAGCCTGTTTGCTAAGTTACATTTGTGTTAATTTTAACATCTCTGGGAAGGTTTACATTAGGCTTTTTGCTAACTAATAATGTTCTGGCAACTCAAGAATTTTTATTTAAGAATACAATGAATACTGGATGGAAGGCACCATGGCCTGAATTGTGAATTATGACATTCAAATTAAAAATGACAAAATGAAGGCTGAGGATTTATCTGAATATTTTAAGAGTTTTTTGGCTAAATTTTGACAAGTTAATGCATCTACTAAGAAAAAGTTTGATGTACTTATTGAACAACTATCAAAGTTCAAAGATGGGCCAGACAAACATGAAGATATGAATACTCAGCAGGTAGCTGAAATGGCATATTGGAAATGAGGGGAAAAAGAGGAATTAACACAACCTTTGCAATAACTAGGGTTGCTGGAAGTTGCGGTCCAACAGTGTCAAGAGAACAACATGACGTATGATATAGAAATCATATCTACACAAAATGAGATGTACAGTTGATGTTAGAAAGATGAAAGGCTTAAAAGATGTTATAACTCAACCTCTAATTATAAAGCTGAAAGGCTAAGAGTCGGAATATGACCAGACACTACTTTGGAGAATGTATGGCAACTGATAACAACTTACTGATGGACAATCTTTCCAGAAAAAAATGTTCTTTTCATATGATTACTAGGAGAAAAGTTGTGTGGGGAATGATGGTGGTGGTGGTGATAGTTTTCACTTGCATTAAAAACCTTAATTCTAAACTTGCTATTTTTACTATCGCAAGAAGTGTAATGGAAGTTAATAGTTTTAATTTGTTTTTTGCTTTTAAACATTAGAGAATTATTTTAAGAAATATTAATTTTTATTTAGAATAGAATAAGGATAAGTTAGGGATAATTAAATAAGAATTATTAACCTTTTTTTCTTTGATGAATTAGTCTACACTAACATAAAATATAAAATAAGTTAAAGAGTTGATCATATTTGACGTAAAGAATCTGTATTAATTAATTAATTCTGTAAGTTTATATTTCCTATAAAGATAAATAATAGGCACTAAGTATTAACCTTAATTTAAATTTAAGGATTTAACAGTTAGTTGTTACAGTTTGATTATTATTCACTGTTTGCAACAAAGGGCAGCAATCAATTTTTAGTTTTTTGTAGTTTTGTTGTTGTAGTTTAATATTTGTAATCTTGTTGTCTCTTTTGTGTAGTTTATTGCTTGCATTATTCTATAATGTTGTAGTGTTGTTGTGTTCTTTTGTTACTTCATAAAAATAAAACATATTAAAATATAAAAATACAGACAACTTTAAAGATTTAAAGACAAAAAGAATAAACATTCTGAAGAGACTAAATCAAACTTGGAATTATTGTTATGCATGGATTACGACCACTTGATTGCGAAGATGTACGGATTTCTGTGGAAATTATAAATGGAAGATGAGCAAGTAAAAGAATATATGATCAGCTGGGCAAGAAATCTTAGGTACAATATACATATTGTGGACAAAGGACACTAAAAATATTTTTTATTATGATCTTCAAGAAAACTATTTTAAAGTGATGTATCACTGGTACTTTACACCAGAAATACTTCTGCGCTTGGGCAGAAAAAATGAAAGCCACAAGTATAGGATGGGGGACGTGTGACTGGATAGCAGTATGTGTGAAAAGGATCTAGGAGTCTTGGTAGATCACAAGCTGAACATGAGTCAGCAGTGTGACGTGGCAGCTAAGAAAGCCGACGTGATTCTTGATTGCATCAATAGGAGTATGGTGTCTAGATTGAGGGAGGTAATGGTACCACTCTATTCTGCATTGGAAAGGCCTCATTTGGAATACTGTGTCCAGTTCTGGGCACCTCAATTCAAGAAGGATGTCGACAAGCTGGAACGTGTCCAGAGGAGGGCGACCAAAATGGTGAAGGGTCTGGATCTTCTGTTTTAATTAAACTTTGAGGTTTGATGCAAATAAATTGAACAAAAACAAAGAATAATGTTAAGTGATTTGTAATGATTACTATCGATTTTCTTCCTTTTTTAACAATTAGGTAAATTTTTTGGTATTGGATACATAAGTAAGGTCATAAATACTACCAGAAACAAGAACTAACTTTGATTTTAATTAAGGATTTAATACTTAAGTGTAATTGTTTAATAGGAGCTATTTCCAACAAGGACGGGAACCAACTTTTAAATTAGTTTAATTTTTTTAGTTGATTATAGTTTATTCTTAGAATCATAGAATCATAAAATCATAGAGTTGGAAGAGACCCCAGGGATTAACAAGAGCATAACAATTAATTGATTTTATTAAGATATGCTATAGTTAATAAATTTACATAGCATATAGTGGTGGTGTTCTACAATTTGATATATCTTTATTTGTTCATAATTGATATATAATGAAGCATCTGATCGTTTGTGAGATGAAGGTTTAAGGAAGATTTTTTTTTTGTTTGTGTATGGGTGTGTGTGTGTGTGTATATATATATATATATGCATATATATATATATATATATAATATAATATATATATATATATATTACACATAGTACACAACAAGTCATGTTGCACAAATTACGTTACTGTCTTTTTGACGTAATGTAATCTTGATATTATTGTTATTAATTTTTAATAACTTTTAAATATTTTAATAAGAATATATTAAAAAAGAAGATACACACTATATGACAAAACTACAAAACTATAAGTATCTGAATATAAAATGCAGGCTGGACAGGGCTACTGTTAGGTGGATTTGTAATTGGTTGACCGACCGCACCCAAAGCGTGATCACCAATGGCTGCTTTTCATCCTGGAGAGAAGTGACTAGTGGGGTGCCACAGGGTTCTGTCCTGGACCCAGTGCTATTTAACATCTTCATCAATGATTTGGATGAAGGAGTGGAGGGCATGCTGATCAAATTTGCAGATGATACCAAGCTGGGAGGGGTTGCTAACACACCAGAGGATAGGATCAAATTTCAATATGACCTTGACAGATTGGAGAGCTGAGCCAAAGCTAACAAAATGAATTTCAACAGAGAAATGTACAGTCCTGCATGCCAGCCAAACAGTCAAAGCTTGGAAGAACACACTAAAATAACCATCTCTAACCTGGTGCCCCTTGATGTATTGTACTACAGTTCCTATCTCCCATGCTGGCTAGAAGATGGTAGGAGTTGTAGTAGAGTACATAAAAAGATGTCCTTGGAGGTTCCAGTATGGCTGCCGAAGTGGAAAGACACGATTCAGTGCTTGCCCGCAAAGGTGAGGAGATTGTGTGTCCCACAGATTTCCACTTGACAGGTGGAGTCCCCCCCCCCGTCAGGTAAGGGGCACTCTGATTGACAGAGACCCTGAAAATATCCTTATCAGTCGTGAAGGGGACTCAGTTAAGTCTGTTTGGGAACAGAACATCAATTACTTAGACTCTGACTGCAGGAGACATCAGTAAACTGTTGGTGAAGCAAGGAGAGAGAATGAGGCTTCTCTTCCCCATATGGACACTACACTTTGTGCATTCCATATTCCTTGGTAAGGTTTAGATTGCTTAATTAAGTATATGACACTCAGAACAGGAACCCCTGGTCCATAACAGCTGGATCTACCTTTTATATTGGATTTCCTTACCTATTTTTAAAAGAAAACTTATTTTACTGTCTTATAATGTATTTGTACTGACATCTCTGTGCTTGTTCTGGAAAGTACTGTTTCCTCTTTCTTCCCTTTTTTTTATTGAATAGAAGGATAGATTGAGACTTGGATGGCTCTATTTGTTTTTCTTCCTTCTGTTTTGAATACTCTGTTTTGATTAATTTTGGGAGTTTTTTTTTTCCTTTGGACTTGAGAAACCTATTTTATACCATCTGACAACTACTAATTGAGAAGACATCTTTTTGAGTTATTTTATGATTGGAACTATTATTTACGACTTAGAAGCTAAAAGGAACTTTATAAAACAGATTCTCCTAGTTAACAAGAAGATTGGGATAATAGGTTTTTTTCTCACTTTCGTACTTTTTTCATGTAGAAATTGGCTGTTACACTTCAACTCCTCCTATAGTGGATACTTTGTTGTATGGGAATGTTTTGGATTCTTCTTCGAATTTTTATGTCTCTGTCCTGTGAGCTAATTTTTTTTTAACTGTTTGAAAGATGGTTGGATTTTAAATATGGATCCTGAGACTTCAGAAGATTATATTTTAATGCGAAAGGCTAAAATACCGATACACTTGCTGGAATTTTGGCTTAAATTTAGAGAAACCACTGATTTGATGTTAAAGATGTTTAACAGTATTGCTGATTGGATGCCAATATCAAAAGGTTTTGAAGCAAGTGAAAAGCAGCTGTCAATTGATTTCTCAGAGGAAATGTCTATCCTCCAAATTAAAGAAGACACAGACCGAAACACTTTTCAGGAGAAGCCATTACTTTTGGAAATGATAGCACAACAGGAAGACAATGGTGTGGAGAAAAGTCTACAGGGATCTTCAGTTACCAGAAATATTGGAAAATGGAAGAGAAGATGATTTACTATCTGTAATAAACTGCTCCCAATATGTTAAAAATGAGATGATGGCTGAAGAAACTTTTGTTGTAAATTCAGTGTTATGGCTGATCATGTGGGGATGAAATTCTTGTATGGAGATTCAAAGGATGCAGAGGTTAAGGTTTGTAACTTTTCAAATTGGGGTCTTTGGTTACAAAGATTCAAGACACCATGTGGTACAAATTTGGCTACAGTCTGGTTTTTTATTTTTATATGTAAGACACTGGCCCTTTCCGCATGTGGAGGGGGAAACATGCTAAAATGGAGCTTACCGGCAGCCGGGTAAGTCTGTCACCATGCAGAGCAGCGCGAGCTCGCTGCTCAGCACTCCTCCGACATCCAAAATGGCGGCTCCAGTGTCCAAAATGGCAGCTTCCGGCTGGTGGAGGCTCTCCACCAACCGGAAGAGCTCACCAGCCAAAAGCCCGCCCCCAGCAAATCTGCAGGCACGCACTAGTGCGCACCTGCAAATCTGCACCAGAGCGCAGCGACGGAGCTGCATGGGGCTGCACGCTCCATGCTTTTTAAAAGCCTCTGAAAAGAGGTTTTTAAAAAACACATGGCGCCACCAGTTCCGGTTGCTTCAGTTCCGGTTGCTTGAGGTGTGGAACTACAATAAAGTAGTCTGCCCCAGTCCACTCCATGCTGCAGACGACCTCCATCGGAGGTCGCTCTGCACCGTTTTAATACTCCGGTGCGGAAAGGGCCATTATTTTAGTACGAGAGGGAATCAAGAAATCTAAAAAAGTATTAAAGAGTTTGGGATTCTATAAATGGGCTTTGATACATTGATTAGTATGCTTTTTTGTTATGGTTTGTCAGTTGGTAATGTTAAATATGTTTTGTTATTAGGAATCTCAATAAGGTGATTTATCTAGAATAAGAAATATTATGAATAAGAGAACAGTAATATGAACTAAGTAAATTTTGCAATGATGCTGTTATATATTTTTATTGAGTTTTTTGTTCATATTATTGTAAGGGGAAAATGACTATGGATATTGGATATGGTCTTAATAATGTTTAATGAGGTTTATATTTAGAAATTATGAAAAGATTCAAGGATTTAAAGAAAATATTTCTCATTTTTTAAACCTATGCTTATAACGGTATAGAAATTTGAAATGTATAAGAATATTTAAGAGTATGGAATAATTGAGAAATATTGTGAAAGGAAGTTATGCTCCATATTTAAAATTTAAGATTTTAAATTTAACAGATTATACTAAGAAATAGTTTAGAATACTAAGAATTAGTTTAGATTAGTATGGCAGGTGCGCAATCTGTTTTTCTTTCTTTCTTTTTTTTTAGAGAGTGTAGGCAATAATATTAATTAGATTGGCTAGGAGTGAATGTTTTACTGCTACTATATTATTGCTTTTTTAGATTAAATTCTCAATATTAAATATTAAACATAATATTAAACATTATCTGCTAACAATATATATTAGAATACTTTGAAAAGGGTTACTGATATTTTTTTAAATGCTGTATACTCCAGGGTGGGAACCTTCTTTTAATTTTGTATTATGTAGTCTTATTTAGGTTTTTTGTAGTATGTGTTGTGTAGTTTTTGTTGTGTGTATAATCTTGATTTCTCTTTTCAGTTTTTATTTTGTAGTAGTAAATTTTGTGATGTCTTATTTTAACAAAAATTTCTAAAAAATCAAAAATATGCCCTTGAGAAACTTCTCCCTACCTTCATCCACTGTGTCACCAAACATTGAAGATAATTTTATCTTTTCTTTCTTGGAGGATTTTTATCAAGTAGAAAAGAAGAAGAAAAAAACACAAACCAAACATACAAAATAGCAAAAAATACATTCATACAAACATCAACAAATATCATAACCTACACAGGACTAAAACAAAAATTAACAAAACATAACTAAAAATTGGTTCCCACCCTTGTTGCATTTTGTTCATATTGTTTATGCATTTATATCTAAGTTTTGAATCATTCATTTTATCCTATAGTTATTGATTGTTGCTAATCACTTATTTTAGTCATTTACTTACTTAATTTCTCAAGTTCATAAATCATTGTTAACTAATTCTAGATTAGCTTATACATAATCAATCACCAAAAGATAATAATCATCTATGTAAAAAGTAACATTAAAAAAACAGAATACATTGTCTAAATCTACTTTTACACTTCTCATGTAGTAATATAAATTATAAGTTTCAAAACTTATTATCAGATTGCTTTCATTCTTGTTTTTAAAAAAATCAATCACTTCCATTCAGACAAAACTTTGTTTTGTGTTCTGCCTTTTATCCTGTGCATAAGATTGTTAATTTCAACAATTCCCATCAGTCTGTTCAGCCATTCAGCCACTGATGATAAATCCAATTTTTCCAGTATTTTGCATATTCTAATCTTGCTGCTAACCACATATGTAGTAGCCATTTATATTGCTTCTTATCCGATGTTGTATCTTGTTCCCAGATTCCTAACAGATACAATTCAGACTTTTTAGGTACTTAAAACTTTGAAATCTTTTGCATGATTTTTTGTATCTTCATCCAGAACTTTTTACTTTATGATGATAATTTTATCTTAATCAGAATGCAACAAAGTAAAATTCTCATCCCCACTTAACAAGACAACAGAACCAAGTGGTTTTCTAAGTGGTTAAAGATACTTCTCATAGTTAGCACTTGATCAATGGAGACCCGTCTTTTCTCCATTTTATGGTGAAGTTGAAGCAGCACCTAGATTTGCTGGCATGTGTCTTATGCAGACTGCGATTTTACATCATGCTTTATGAGAATGTTTTAATGCTTATACCTTGTCCTTGGAACTTAATGCCATCAATATGCTGATGGCATCAAATTCTACTTATCCTTTCCATCAAGTTCTTAAGAAGATATTTTCATTCTAGGCCAGTTTCTTTTGTCAATGATGGATTGAATAACAGCAAGTGAACTCACAGGCACATCTGTAGGAACACAATAGAGGATTTTTTTGGTGGCTGTTTGTAGATTCTGGAACTTCATAGGAAAGCTAGAATGGCTCCTACTTGCTGTTGTTTCATCAGTAGGCTAAAGACTTTTCTTTCTTTTCTTTTAGGAACTGACTATTTTTAAAGAAAGGGCTTTTAATAAAGGGGTGTACTGTTTTATAACTGTATTTAGTCTTTTTAATGTATATTTTAAATTGTTTTTAATTTCATTGATGATTTAATCAGTCTTTATAGTAATCATTTGTACAATTTTATTATATTGTATTAAATTGTAAGCCACCTTGACATTCAGTTTGGAGGGAAAAGGGGAACAAATATAAAGTGGATAATCTAGTGTGCCAACTGTGCTGTTTCTGGATAGACTACTACAACGCACACTGTGTGTCCTTTCTCTTGTGACGATTCAGACGTATTATACAAAATAAAGGAACACTCTTTATAATGGTAGCACAATCTCCCCTATCTCCCTCTTGCAAATAAAATCTAATTCATTTTCTTTATACCAGTTTATTTACATACATACACAACCTGTATCTCTGCAAATAAATCAGCACTGTAATAATATATACTGAATGTATGAAAATAAAAAAGAGCATGATGCACTTTGCCGTGGTGCAGAAATGTAAGCGCTTGTTTAAATCTGGTCATTAATACCAGTGCAACATAATTCTCCCTAGATTGTTTCTTTAATAACTACCCTCTCTTTTGGTTCAGAAGGATTTGGAGTTTTGCTTTACATCAACAGAGAGAAGAAGGTGCTCACCACAGGAAGATGATGAACCAAGCAGGCAAACTGTAGGGTCAAAGAGTACAGAGGACAACAGGTGGTGGAAACCAGGCTTGTGATGGGATCGGCTGGCGGAGAGATTATGTGTGTTTGCTAACAGAGAAAGAGAGAGATGAAGGAGAGCTGGCTAGCAGAGAGATAATAGCTATGTTGAGTGTCAGTTAAACATGAATTAATTTGTGGAAGAGCCTGGGTGGACAATGCTTTGGAGGATAATTGGTCTGGATGCAATGATGTTTCTACTAATGGGAAGCACTGAGGGAGTAACAATTTGCCATTGCTGTGAAGCATTTGCTTAGATAATAAGATCCCATGACAACAATTGCTTTTTAAAAGAGGAAAACTTAACTAACTTTTTAAGTTATTAAAGTGAAAAACTTTCAGGTTAAAATGGGTTGGATGAGCCTCCACCCTTCCTGCAATCAAGAGTTGATTAAGTCTCTTACCCTCATTAAACCAGGACACTTGAATTTAAAAAATAGATATAATGTTCTGAAAAAGAAAAGAGTTAAAAATTAAACATTTAAGTGCATTTATTTTTTTGAATAGACTGAATTATAGCTTATTTGCAAAAAGACACTGGATACTAATAAGAAAAACAAAGGAAATCAAACATGAGAAAGAACTGAATGTTATCAGATGTTATGTTTTTGCAGTTTACAGCAAGACTCTAAAGAAGTGAATTGTTAACTTTACAACTGCTGGTTTCAGGGAAAACTGAAGTTTCTACAGAGCAGTCAAAGAGTCTTCTACAAATGATAATGGAACAGTTATCTCAAGATTTGAAAGCCATAATTGATATGGTGAAATTTGAATTCAAGGAACAGAGACAAGAGATAAGAGAAAAATACAGAAGATTTACAGACAGATATGGAAGTGGAGCAGATGGCCAGACAAAAAGGGAATTGACCAAACAGAAGCAGATTCTAAGAGGAAATTTATTGTTTTAGGAGAGAATTATGACCAGGAAGGTATGGTCGATGAAAGTAAGATGATCTCTTGTGGAGGAAGAAAAGGGAAGTGAAATTAACTGGGATCTCTATGCAAATTAAACAGTCAAAAAACAAGGATGTTTTTTCAAGACTATATTTTTTGGAGTCATATGTGCAGATTGATTTACTTTGTGAAACTGAAGGGGAAGAAAATATTTTTTTAACAAGGGTGCTTTCTTAGTGTGTTTGAAATATAGTGTGATAAGAAATCAAGAAAAAGAATCTTGATAACATGGGCAACTAAATTTAAGATGAAGATTTGGATAAAATAAGTTATTACGGTAGGGATTATGATGACAAATGGACTGGTCAATGAACTCTGAAATGGTTTTAAGAATATAAAATGGCATAGATGCATTTAGGATGTGAAAAAGATTAAGGAGGATAAATGAGATTGAGGAATGTAGGCTAAATACATTTATATAAGTTTATAATTACATTTTTAACTAGCAAGAATAATAGGTAACTAAATCAGTTAGTAGTACTTAGAAATTTCTGGTTGTTGTTGTTGTTGTTGTTGTTGTTGTTGTTTTATTATTATTATTATTATTATTATTATTATTATTATTATTATTTGGTAGCATTAAGGTTATTTATAATGTAATGTTTTTGAGTATGTATGAATGCTGTAACAGAATGTGTAGAAGTTGAAAGAAGGAATAGAGAGAAAAATACAGAGGAAGAAGATTCACAAACAGATATGGATGTGATGCAGACAGCCAGACAAGAAGGAACTGAAAAAACAGAAGCAACAGAAACAGACTTTAAGGGGAGAGTTATGGTTTTCGGGCTTATTCTGATGAAGAGAGTATGGTTGATGAAAGGAACGTTGTGTTTTATGGAGAGAGAAGGGGAGTTGAATTTAATTGGGATCTCTGTGCAAATAGAACAGAAAAAAAAATAATAAGGACGTTGTTCCAAGATTGAGTTTGTTTTGTTTTGTTTTTGGAATTATATGTGTGCACGTGGAGTTATACATGAGAAGTTATATGTGTGGATTGATTTTCCTTATAAAATTGAAGGGAAGAAAATGTTTTTTGCAATGAGTGCTCTCTTAGGATAGTGTTTTTAAAATATTATGTGAGAAGAAATCAGGAAAAAGATGCTTCTTGGTGAGGTAGGCAATGAAATTGAAGATGAAGATTTTGACAGAGTAAGTGATTACAGTCAGGATTATGAAGACAAATGGACTGATCTATGAACTCAGTAATGGTCTTGAGAACATAAAATGGCACAGACGCATTTAGGATATGGAAAGAGATTAAGAATGGTAAATGATATTGAGGTACTTAGGATATACACATTTGTATAACTATATGATTATATAGTTATACAAATAGGGGGAATAATAGGAAACTAAATAAGTTAGTAGTATCTAGAAAACATTGGTATTATTATTATTATTTAGATTATTATTTTTCACCCTCTTCAAAAAGGGATTATAAATGGCTCAGTTCCTGCAATTGGTCCATCTAAGAGCCCTGAAAAGGTGTCATTTAATTCCTCTTATTCCACAATCACTTCACCATAGCAATGTGAAAACCTGGGGAAAATCTCTCTCTCTTTTTTTTTCTTCTTCTTTTCTTTTCTTTTCTTTTTTTTTTCTTTTTTTGGTATTTATTGGGGAAAAATGAAATGAAATATTTCTTTTACAATTGCAATAGCATTTTAGAATTACAATAAGAATTTCAGTGCAAGTCATTCATATATTTGTTCTTGTTGTGTGCCTTCAAATCATTTCTGACTTCCAGTGACCCTAAGTCAAACATATCACAGGGTTTTTTGGGGTTGAGAGTGTGTGATGTGCCCTTGGTGACAAATGGATTGCCATGGCCAAGAAGGGAATCCAACCAATCCAGCCCTCAAATCACTGCACCATGTTGGCTCTGTTCATATATTTACTCCCCCAAAATTACTCCTAAAATGTTCTAAATAGGGAAACTTTTATTTAAGAATATACTTGATGGGTGACCTTAGGCAAGTCACACCCTCTCAGCCTCAGAGAAAGGCAAAGCTCTGAATAAATCTTGCCAAGAAATCCCTTTATGTCTCCTGGACACTATGAAGGACTGAAGGACACAAAATCATTTTATTTATTTTACCAAAGGTGATGGTTTTTTTCCATTTTTATTATTTTTTTCCTGTTCCTAATAAACTGGCAAAACTATAGTGGTTCCTTACAGTGCAGGTGTTCCTTACACTTCAGGAACTTGTTGGTCTATTTGCAGTGCCATATGTAGCATAAACAATACCTAGGACAAGCATGGAAGTTGTGCCCCTACCTTCTTGCCCCTACCCCCATCCCCATTGCTACATGCATATCATTCCAACTGATGCTCTTGGGGTACCAGTGGACCCACACATAGCCATGGCAGAAGGGGGTCCTGTGGCAGCACCTGCTGGAATCCCACTGGTTGACCTTGGGCAGGTCACCCTCTCTCAGCCTCAAAGGATGGCAATGGTAGATTTTTGACCAAATCTTGTCACAAAAATCCTGTGATAAATTCACAATGAGAGCACTGTAAGTTGGAAATGACTTGAAGGCACACAGCAATAAAGAATGTAGGTTACCGTAACTGAAACAATAAATCAGTAACAGGGAAAACAAATCTCTGAAGCTTTGAATCCTTGAATCCTTGGCTTTTGACTCTTCTCTAGTTCTGTCTCAAGATAACCCAATGACTGACATTCTGAGTTTTTGGAAGTTAAAAATACTGAGTGATCCTCCCAGCTGCATGTGGGAAAAAGTATGTCTGCATGCACAATGGCATCTGTTGACAATTTGCAGGCTTGGAAGATGGGTCTTTGATTCTGCTTCTTTTTATCCACAGTCTTTGGGTTAGAGGAGTTATGTGTGCTCTCTCCATATTAGCAGGCAGCAAGTGGCCAGCTATAGTTCAGATTGGAAAGATGTCACCTCCCTTTCTGTACCCCAGAGAAAGAGATGGCCTAGAAGAGCAGCATCTGTAGAAGGGCTAGGTAAAGTGCAGCTTTTCAGGTGTTGGTGGACTGCAACACCCAGCTAAGAGCGAGGAATGCTGGGAGTTGCAAACCAAGAACATATGGAGGTACTATACATCCTGGGTCTATGGCAATGAGCCTGTGTCAACAAGTCATTTGAGTGTGGGGAAATGGGTGTATGTCATACCTGCCTTTGTGAACTTGTGGGCCTGCATCCTAGGCTGCTCCTCGTATGATAAAAATGAATAAAAAACCCTGAAGAGGCAGCATTTATGGAGAAATAGACTTTTTTTTCCTGCTTGGGTGTGTGAAACTCTCTTTTGAAAGGAAAGCCAATGCATAAAATAGGACAGGGATGTACACACCTGAAAAAATATAATCACAAAGCAGTGATTTGTTTACCAGAAAATAATGCTGGTTCCTGCACCCAAATGTGTTAATCACCACCTGAAGCCTTATCCATGTGATGTGGTCTCAGCTAATATTATTAAAGCTGCACAAGTAAGGAGAATAGGAATCCAAACAAACCAGTAAAGTCAACCAGGGTTGCATCCCACTTGGCCAGCAGGGTCTCATTCTCTTTTTCAGTCTTTATAGCAGCCAGTCCTCACCCTACCTTTCCCCACCCTGTGTCTAAAAGCTGTGTCCAGCTCTCTTGGGAACTCTGTTGTTCTTTGTTGGAGAATGACCTTCTTGCCACCTGTCCTCCCACTGTCCAACCCACCCATTCCCTTTGTCTTGTGGGGCAGTGGTGGCAGCTTTAGTTAAGGACTGGGAGCCAGTGTTTGGCTGTGTGTTGGTTTCTCTTCGATTTTTAGGCAGGTGAGTGGGAAGCCATGACATCACCCTCCAGCCTCTCCCCAGCAAAGACACAAAAGCTAGAAGGAGCTGCTGCAGAAGGTGGTGGTGGTGATGATGATGTTGCCACTGCAGAGATCACCAAGGAGACCTGGCACAGCTGCAGCTTTCTATCCTCCAGACTCAGAGCTGCCTAAGTTGCCCGCTTTTCCTCCTCCTCCTCCTCCTCCTCCTCCTCCTCCTCCTCCTCCTCCAGGGCCACTTCCTCTCCACTGCTGCCACTGCTAAAACCTCCAGTGGGGCTTTTTTGCACCGCCCTCGCATGGGCACCCAAGGCACATGTCCTATTTGCCCCACCCTAGATACACCTCTGTGTATTTGTAACCAAAAGGGGGGGGCTTGAGTTTATACCTACTGTCTCAATACTTTTAACATATCAAACATAGTATTTTATGCCAATGTAAATTATACATAATAAATTTTATGTTTCTAAAATGAAAGTGTGACTTTCAAGCTATAGAGGGTATTCTTGTCGCATCTTTTTCAAATTTTCCAAGACTTTCCCTTTTCAAAAAAAGGGGAGACACTCTTTTTTAACAATTTCAAAATTTCCAGACTTTCCTGAATCTCCTTTTGTTTCTTCTGCTATTATATGTGTTACTTGAGTAACTGAGGGAAAAATGAATGGAATCTTATTATTAGTCACACAGAAGTTGCAGGACTGAAAATCCATGAAGAGGTCTGTGCTGCTGTCCATTGTGCTTTCCTATTTGTGCTTTCCATTGTTGTTTTGTTTCATTTCTATGCCACATGCTAGATTGGCCCACACTTACAGCACAAAGGTGGAGCCCTTTTTGGAACTGCTTCAGGACCCTAAACATCTTAATATGGCCTTCCTTCCTCTCCTCCACTCATGAATTCTTCCTATTCTAGTCTTATTCAAATCCTCTTTCTTCAGTTGGCTGGTCAGTCAATTTCATCAGTTAATCTTGACTATAGTTGTAGGGGTGCCCTCCATTTTATAGTCATGGGATATGTGGTCCAGCATAAGTAGCAGGTTGCAAGAAACCAAGAAGCCTAGGAACCAGAGACCGTTAGATAAGCAACAGCTAAGAGTGCACTGATAAGCTCTGCCTGGCTCTCACAGCTTCAAGGTCTCTTGGGAAAGTGAGGGGGAAAGCAGGGATTCTAAAGCCACAGTTTTTTTTTTCTTTTGAACGTTAGTCTTCTCACTGAAGTCTTGTACGATGTAATAAATAGTGTTTATTCACTGTACTATTTGCGTGTGTGGATTCAGTTCCTGACACAGTGAGAAGACTCAAGTTAAAAATTCTACAATATGTACCAAACATCTGAAGAAGAACCACTGGAAGAGGGAATGGTTGGCAGAGTCACCAAAACCCAAGGTGATGAACGAGCCGAGAGAGCTGAACCATACCCCAGCCGACTCCCAGATGCGTAAGCCAAAGCATGACCTGCAGTTCCTGTGACTACCCCAATTACTGGTCAAACTTGGGCCTGGGGAGAGTGTCCCGACACGGCTCACAGACAACGCCACCACACTACATGATGGGATGCTTCAATCAGCGAAACTAACCTGATGGGGCAACTTTTAGCCAGAGAAGAAGAAGTGGAACTACAACGAGAAGAGATATCCAGGCTGAGAGCTCAGCTAGCTGACTGGAGAATCCTGGTACCTCGGTTGGGACGTGCCCAATAGGAAGTGCCCACAGCCACAGCCCCTGCATCTCCTGGGGGACCGGCGCCTAAAGCAGGGCCGAGACCTTTTTGAGAGATTAAAGCTATGTATTATGGAGATGGGGCAACCCTTACTTATTTCCTCAACGTGGCCTCCAACTACATGGCTGACTACAGGAATAGGTTCAACGATGATGCTACCAGAGTGAGATACCTGAGCCAGCACTTCAAAGATGAAGCAGCAGAGTGGGTCACCAGTTTGTTTGACTCATGAGCTGAGGAAATAGCAGATCTCCAGCTGTTCATGCACCGCCTCAGAGAGAGGTTTGAAGACCCTTTTATTCAAGAACAAGCCAGACTCCAGCTCAGGAAACTGCGCCAGGAAAAAGGAACGGTTGGCGAATATGCCCAGGAATTCTAAAAACTAGCAACTAAGGTCCCTGAATGGAAAGCTGACACACTTAAGCAATTTTTTCAGGATGGATTGAACCCCACCGTTTTGGATCGGTGCCTTTCACAAGGAAACCTAGCCAGTCTGTTGGAATGGATGAAGCTAGCATGTGAACTGGAAAATCTCCTAGAAAGTGTCCAATTCTCCAGACAAAGACAAGCCCAGGAAAGCAGTCGCAGACCCCCAGGAGTCAGAAGATCTATTCTCTTAAGCAGCGAAGGACGGAAGAAATGACTGCGCAAAGAAACCTTCTTCTTGTGTGGAAAGAGAGGCCATTTCATCAGTGGTTGCCAAGACCAAAAGAAGGCCATGGAAGAAAGGCCAAAGACTCCTTCCACCAAGCCCACATCCCACAAAACTGACACCCCGAAGCTGCAGATCAAACGATCAAGCAGTGAACACTCCACTCAGGCCTGCGATGGTGAGGATAGTCCCTCCATTTTGTAGTAATGGGATAGGTAGTCCAGCATAAGTAGTAGTTTTCAAGAAACCAAGAAGCCTAGGAACCAGAGACCATTAGATAAGCAATAGCTTAGAATGCACTGATAAACTCTGCCAGGCTCTCACAGCTTCAAGGTCTTTTGGATAAGGAGGGGGAAAGCGGGAATTCTAAAGCCGCACTTTTTCTTTTGAACTTTAGTCTTCTCACTGAAGTCCTGTACGATGTATCTCACTCCAAATAAATAGTGTTTTTTTCACTGTACTATTTGTGTGTGTGGATTCAGTTCCTGACAATAGTAGCAATACCCCTACTATGCTCAGCAATGGCAAGGAGGCTTATACTTCCTCTGCCATCTCTTTTGCAAGGCTCCTGACCATATATGTTTACTTTGCTCCACAAGATAAACCACATACAAATGTGAAGAGTGAGATGAAAAGCTCAGGATCATAAAGAAAGATCTCCAAGAATACCGCAATTGGTGTTGTTTATATCTTTGTGTGTAATGCATTATAAAGCATTTTGTTGTTGGGGATTTATGAGAGAAAAATGGTTGAGGTGCATTATAAGATGGGCTCTTTGGGACTGGGAGTGTACCTCTGGAGTATTGTAGTAGCAGTGAGCGAAGAACAAAATATTGAAGATGGCCTTACTTTCCACCAATAAGTGCTAAGTTTAGGTTGTTACACAGTTATCCCAGTTTCTTCATTATTCCCCTGAATCACCTCCATTAATATTTGGATTATCTACCAAATGACTGAATCTACTATTTAGTTAATTAGTTAAAAAGTAAAAAACCAATCAACTAAATAACTTAGAAAATGCAGAATCTTAGAGTTGGAAGGAGCCACAAGGACCATCTAGTCCAGCGGTTCTCAACCTGTGGGTCGTGACCCCTTTGGGGGTTGAATGACCATTTCACAGGGGTCGCCGCTCCTCTATCCCACCCCACCCCCTTTTGAAACAAGGCGGCCTCACAGCCAATGGGAGCGCTGTTTCTGAGACCCTGTGCGGGGAGGAGGGGAGAGGAGGCATGCTGGGCGCATGCGGGGACATTTCCCCATCTTTCCCTGCCGGGTGGGGAGGCATTGTAGGAGCCAGAGGTGGAGAGAGTGAGAGGAGAGAGCGTGGAGCCGGAGCGTGGAGCTGGAGGTGGAGAGAGCGAGAGGGGCTCTCGGGTGTGGCGTGGTCGAGGGGCTACAGCGGGTATCACACCCCACTCCTGAGCCCTCAGAGGAACGAAAGGAGGAAGGAAGGGGCGCCTGTGCAACATGGGAGTGAGAGCGTCTGAGCAGCCACACTCCCTTTAAGGGAGGGAGGGAGGGAGGGAAAGTCCTGTAGTGAAGGTGGGGGTTGCCGCAGTTGGGGCTTGGCTGAACAAATTGATGGAAGAAACAGGGAAGAGATCCGCTCAGGTTTCTTAGTGGGGAGCGCCTTTCCTCATATCTGGGGTAGGGAGGAAAAGGAAAACGAATGGATGTGCACATTTGCTTTAGTCTGCTGCCTGGGAGCTGTAGTCTGTACTGGGGGAGGAAGGGATGGGGCGGTTGTGCAACCAGGAAGCCAGTTGCGGGACGAAGGAGCAGAGAAGAGAGCGCCTCACTCAAGAACCTGCTTGCTCAAACAGCACCCCCCACCTCCGCGATAAGGTAACGTGCGGAAAAGGCCCAGGAGTGGTAGTGTGCAAGCGCGAGCCACGCGCTCGCATCCTCCTGCCCCCTGTTCAGAAGGGACTGAAATCACTCCCCTTCTCCGCTACTGGGAGAACCTCCCATCTGACGGGCCAGCTTGGGGGGCAGCGGCAGCACAGGGGGCAGGCCCCCTCCTCGCCACGGCCCCTGCCCCACTCGCCACGGAGGGGGGCGCTGCAGAAGGGTCAGGGGGCCGCAAGATGGCACTTTTCCCAGGGGAGCAAGCTGCGCCCGGTGCAAAAGACAAAGGCGCTGGGATTCCTCCCCCCCCGGCCAGGGTCGACACTATGGAAACTTTTCCCACAGTGCCCCCCCAGCGGAAACGAGAGCAAAGCAGAAGCAGAATCCAAGGGGGTTCTCGGAGTTTTTTCCCGGGGGAGACGTGCGGCTCCCCTTCCCTCCCTGCCCGCCCCCCCATTCCTGACGAGTGAGGTAGCCTTTGCCGAGGGGGGAGGCTTTGTAAATAATAAATAAATAATTTTATGGTTAGGGGTCACTGCAACATGAGGAACTGTATTAAAGTGTCACGGCATTAGGAAGGTTGAGAACCACTGATCTAGTCCAACTCCCAGTCAGGCAGAAATACGGAACTCAAGCCCATGCACCCTCTGCTTTAAAACACACACACACACAAAAAGAGTGGAAGACTTCCAAGGTTGTATATTCTACG
Source organism: Ctenosaura bakeri (assembly GCA_948474755.1). Classification (NCBI taxonomy): domain Eukaryota; kingdom Metazoa; phylum Chordata; class Lepidosauria; order Squamata; family Iguanidae; genus Ctenosaura; species Ctenosaura bakeri. The sequence goes on along the minus strand of CAOLHI010001804.1, from coordinate 773,606 downwards.
GTTGAACAGTTCTTACAGTAAATAAGTTCTTCCAAGTGTTTAGGAAGAATTTTTTTTTTTTTTTTTTGTAATTTGAATCCCCCATCTTCTGGCTAAATGTATTCAGCTCCATAACTCATTCCTCATTCCTCCCCTGGTTGATTGATAAGCCTAATGGACACCTCATTCAACAACAAAAAGTTCTGATGTTTAATCCATGCCCCTACTCAGAATTTTGGGCAACTCCACAAGATTTGTTCACGTGATGATCTCTGAGGAAAAGATCTCTTGAAAAAAAACACTGCAAAGAAACAGTCTGTTGTGAGCCAATCATGTCCCAAGAGGTGCCACTTTATGGACAAAATACTGTGAAAAGATAAAATGGGTTCAAACTCAAAGTAGCATGTCTCGTGTTTGGTAGGTAAGATCCATATGTAAGCTTGAGATTTTCATTATCAATCAAAAGTGGAAAATTGGATGTAACTGAGAACAAAGGTGTAAAATGGAATTGGCATTTCTCCTGTGGAATGACAGCTATAAAACTGTCAAGGCAATTTTTGAAAAGAAAAAATGAATAATTGTTTTATGGGTTTCTACCAGGGACACTTCAGCAATATTAATTCAGTTACTTATAAGCTGAAGTGAAATAACAGCAAGCCATAAAAATGGTGAAAGAATTTAATAAAAATTTAAATTTACAATTAAATTATTTGCAATTAAAATAGTTCAATTCTTCCAAGGCCTTATATACTCTGCACGGTTAATTAGGTGCTATAGATATATTTGAGGTTCCAGTATTACACATCTTTAGAGGATAAATTTTGAGAACAGATGTCGCCACACAGTTAGGCTGATATAAGTATCAGGTTCCTACCTTCGTAGACCATCTATATCTCAGTTCGTTTAAACCAAAACTCTCCATTTGTCAGCATGTAAGCCTGTGATGTAATGTGGAGCAGAATATACATAGCCAGCACTTGCTCCCAACTTAATATGAAGCCAGGAATATTACCATATTTGCTGGCATATTCGATGCTCCCATGTATAAGACGCACCCCATTTACACACTGCCAAATGCTATTCGCCAGCATATAAGACATACTGGCCTATAAGACGCACCCCATTTTCAAATAGTATTTTTTAGGGGGGAAGTGAATCTTATACTCCAGCAAATATATACATCAAGATTAGCCCATAATTTTAATAAATTGAGAATTAAGAGTTAAGTATATAGAAAAGAAAAAAGTACTATTGATAAGAAGGTTATGAGTGCTGAACATTTCCACTGAAGGATGTCACTTTTTCTCTTCCTGTCCTCTAGATGTTGGAGCATTTTTTGAAGAGGGGATGTGGCTGCGATATAATTTTACAAATGCAGCGAATAACGTGAAGGACTCAGGTAGCCGAACTCTCTTAAGCTCAAAAGAACCAGAGAACACTGTATCATACCTCAGCCTGAATAAAGAAGAGCTCAGTTTTAGCTTTAGCACTAACAAAGCTCCCTGTATCCTCCTGTACATCAGTTCATACTCCCAGGACTACATGGCAGTGTTGGTGAATCCCTATGGTGAGTGATTTGTCTTTCTTTAGCTTTTACAAGGATTCTGCTTGTTGTTTTTAAATGACTTTAAAAGTTGCTTGGTTTTTGTTTGTTTTTTACTTTTAACTGAAACTCAGTTTTTTATATTATATGTGCTGCTTTTGTTAGCAATTTAATTTTTTGATTTGATTTGTTTTATTATCTCTGTTCTTAAAATGTGCAAAATTGATCTGAAATAATTAATTTGTTTCATGTCCCTCTGTATAGGAAATTTACAGATTCGATACAACCTTGGAGGAACCAAGGAGCCATATAATATCAATGTAGATCACAGGAATATTTCTAATGGCCAACCCCACAGTGTTAACATCACACGGATAGGAAAGGAAGTAACTCTCCAGGTAAATTTATTGTAATGGCTCTTAACAGATGTTACAAAAATGATATTAATGCTAGTAATGATACATAGTATCACAAAGGTATAGAATTGTAGGGTTGGAAGGTAACTCATTGGTTATCTATGCCAGTTCTGCCAATGTAAAACATCTCTGAGGGATGGGCACCCAATCACTACTTAGAAGCCTCCAATGAAGAGGAGACCACAACTTCTCGGGTAATCTATTACATTCTTGAGCAGAAATTAGGGTTTAGGATGTTTTTCATTGGGACCATTCTTGTAATCCAAATCAATTCATTCAATTCTTCCTCTGTTGAACAGCAGAAAACAAGCTCATTCCATCTGCCCCATGATAGCCCTTCACATATTTGAAGATTGCAAACATATCACCTCATGCTCTTCTCTTCTCCAGGCTCAACATGCCCAGGTCCCTCAGGGTTCCTCAAAAAGTTTTGCTTCCATATCCTTTTCCTATCTGGGGGTAACTGAGAGTAGACTTAAAGAGATACATAAGGCTGCGTAGACAAATGTGTTTCAAAAAAGCACAAATATCACAGGTTTTCACTGGGAAAAGGTGTCTTTTATTCTGAATAAAATATTATAAATTTAATTCACAATCTGTTCAACTGTACTATGCTCAAGAAAGTAAAGTACCTGGAAGGCTAGAGCTAGAGATTATCTCCATCAAGTAAATTTTTCAATCTCTTTCTTTTTCTTCTCCCCTCACAACCCCCATCTCTGTTTATTTAACATTCTTTTCAGTCTTCATAGCACAACTCTTCTTAAATACTGGCTTTCATTTTATGCCTTCCTTTCTTTTTCATTTTTTCTTTTTTTTACCAACAAGGAAATACTCCTGAAAGTCATTTCCATGTTTAAAGACAAAATGTGGGATGAGTTACTACAAATGGCTAATATGCAATTGTATAACTTGTCTTCATTGACAAGTGCTTGAGCAATATCTACTTAACTGCCCTTTTCCACATAGCCATTAAATGGAGAAGGACCCTGCCCTTTATTTCACTTGGCAACTCTAAGACAGACTGAGAGAAAGCCCTGGACCATTAGAAATAGAGACTATAGGATATTGTTAACTTTTCTGACATGACTATTAGATTCAAAAATAATTTTCAGGAATACTTATTTTGTATAAATGTCATATTTGAGTAGGAATGAAATTTTCTACTCTAATGCAAAAGCAGTTACTGGTAACTAAAAATTCCTGCCCATACTAAGCACTCATTTATTTCATTGGTAGTGTTCATATCTCTACATTCTTCTCATTAAAATTAAAAGAGATGTAAATATTTAACTTTGCATTAATCATGTCTATAATCAAATAATAATTTATTTCTATAAAAAGGATGTCTCTAAAAACATTCATAGCATCTTTATTGCACTTTTTGTGACTTTGCTGAGATGTAATGTTATTTTCAAAAAATACATCCTCATGCTATTTGTTTTAAGATGCTATCATATTTAATAGAAATAGCTGTTCCAATATGTAATAGTAGAACTCTTTCCACTTCCTGTAGCTTACTTCTTGACAGCCACTAGATGGCAATAGAGCATAACTTTTAGAAAGAATTCAGTCCATGTCAGCTGTTCGAAAAGCCAGACCTCTTTTGCATTTTGTCTCCACAGAATCATCTTTTTAGTGAACTATTTCAGCAAATAGTTAACCATAATTATATTATAAAATATTCTCTACCACTATATAAAAGGTCAATGATTCAGTCTCTTTTCCAGAATGATTGAATATAATGGACATTTCTGATCAAACCAATTGGGCAAATTAATATGTGGAGAATGTGATGCTATCTGGGCCAGATAACTGGGTGTTTCTGGATTTAAATAATCAGTCTACATGATGTACATATACATGCAAAGTCATCAGTAACCATGCCCGGGATTGTACCTTTACAAGCAACTATTTCTGTTCACAATAAAAGCAACAGTTTGAACGCATCCCAATTTCTGTTGCTTCCTTGTGGCCTATTTTGCCATTCTGCAATCCCATACTCATTTTTTGGTCCTTTTCTGGGTTCACTAGCAGGGTCCCGCCTAAACACATTTTCTGCCCCAATTTCTGGCAGATATGCACATGCTCCACTCTCCATGTAAAGTACAGCAAAAGCACCTCCGGTTCTTCTACCATAAAGCCTTTACTCAATTGCTTGCTCTCTCCACATCAACTTATCTCATCCTTCTTTTTCCTCCCTTTCCATCATGGACATTTCTGAACCCAGCCTGGTAGACCTTTGCAGGAAACATAGTATGACCGGCTTCTTTCCAGAAGCTGAACAGGCTGGAGATGATTCGTAGTTTTAAGGAGGAAAAGCACACTTTTTTATTTCTCAGGGTGGAAATTTTCTGAGGAGCTCCATTTAAATCAGTATGCCCTACATCTAAGTAGACAGATATATTGTGCCTTGAGAAGCCTTAAAATTAAATTATTTTCCTTCTGAGGAGTTCTTTTTTCAGCATCACACGGACATGCACACATACCTGTCAGTGGCTCAACATTCCTTTCCTACTGCCCATCAAGATTAAGACTAAAATTGAAATTCTATACACATTTATTTGGGAATTAGTTCCATTCAGATCACTGAAGCTTATGTCTGAGTAGACACATATGGGATTGAGTTTCACAAAGTATTAAACAATGAGACTCAAAAAGAAGAGTCCAAACTCATCTCCTCCAGCAACTTTCTTTCTCTCCCTCATATTCCCACAAAAGGTAAGACTGAAACTGCAATAGCTTGCACATTTACCTGGTAGCAAGTATCATGGAACCCAGCGGGGCTTAATTCTGAGCAGACCTATGTTCAATTGTACTGCATAATGCTTTAAAAGCTACAAGTCATTCAAAAATGAACATTTAAAAGTGAAACAGAGGAAAGAAAGTTTTCCTGAAAATTGGAAAGATTACAACAGATTGGTAAGGGATCACACAGCTTGGACATCCTAATTATTTGACAAAGAGGAGGTTGGCAATGATAAAAGTGGCAAATCCACAAAATTGTTATACATCATTATTCATGCCACTAAGCACTTGTTACCCTGTTTACTGGGGGTCCCGGGAGGGACACCTAAATAACCAAACAACAACACACTTCGGAGGAAATTAGCTTAGAGCACTGCTGGCAAAACGAGAGGCAGGGTAACGCAGCAGGATCTTGTAACCCAATGTTTACGGGGTCAGGCCAAGTCAAGAAGCAAACCGTGTTGAAAATTAATGAATGATCTTTATTAAATACAGGCACACAATGTAGGCAACACATGCACACAGATAACTAAGGAAATAAAGGTTTGAGTTGGATAGCGGGATTTTTGAGAGGAATAGTTGATTCGGGTGATACGGAACCTGTTCCTGGAGCCTGGAAAGCAGATAGAGAGCGATGCTGGGGTGCGATGTAGCTCAGCACGTGGGGCTGAGGGGAAGCTTGCTGGGCAAAGCAGCAGCAAGATGGTCTGGAACTCGGGAGCGATCCAAGGAAGGTCTCAGAATCAGGGGTTTTTATAGGGAGAAATGTGACTGCAGGCTATGCCGTACTTGGGGGAAACAATGCAATTTAGGAGCGGGACAAAGCTTTGGAAAGGTCAGAATTTAGCATGATTGAGTTAAGTCCGAATTGACAAAGAGTTAGCCTGTATGCAAACGCAGGGTGTTTGGCAGTTGAGTATTCAGCTTGCCAGGTTGCCTGCTCGGGGCAGGGAGTCCTTTGTAAACAGTGTGCATACATAATGAAGGTGTTTGCAGAGAGGTCTCCTAAAGGAAGGATCTGGCTATTTCTGGCCTGCCTGGGTGGAGAATGGAATGTCCAGCAATTAGTGGCCGCGCCTAGTCTGTGCTTGTTTGGGGGCCTCACAAACACTTGGAGAGGGGTGGTAGAAGAGAGCCAAATTGTTGATATCAGAATGATATCTAGGGGTAGCTCCAAGGAGGTCTAACATGCAGTAACACACTCCTACTTTACAACTTCTAGTTGTAGAAGTGGTATTTTGCAGGAAGAAAAAGAATGTTTTCTACAACCAATGGTATATTCAACTAATGTGAATTGCTAGAAAGTTTTTTTTAAAAAGCAAGTTTTTTTTTTAAAAAAAAGGAAGAATTTGGTAACAAGAGAAATATATATCTGCAACTGGATTTACCCAGTGTTATTTTTCTCTTACTTGTTGATCACCATAAGTCAGAACCCATTAGAAAACACAAAATAACATCAAATCCAAGATATATTTATTAATTATTTACTATAAATGAAATATTATTAGTTCTCTAATGTATGGGATGATCTTACCCTGACCCAAAAGTATCCTGCATACTCGTGGTGGAAGTAGTGACATATATGCACTACCGGATATCTACATGGTAAAGAGCCATCAGTCACACTTTACCATGGTAAACCAACAGTAATAACTCTACTACTTTGTATCAATATACTACTTTGGACAATTCCTCTGATTTTCCCTTTCCTTATTTCAGTTGAAAATATTCCCCCAATATTATTGGTAAAGTGTATGTGTTGTACTGGAGTAACACATAGGGTGCTTAAAACTAAAATATTCCTCTGATTTGTTTTAGAAACTGTATCACATGTTTAGTTATGGTGCTCACAGAGTTGCAAAATAGTAATTACTATATTATTTATGTGTGTGAAATGGAATGTTGCTATTTTTTCCCAAGTCTGTCTGTCCTCTCTAAGCAACATGGTGTTTGTTTTCTAGAAAAGGGAGAAAGAAACATAAAATCATTAGAGTTGGAAGAGACCACAGGAGGCATCCAGTCCAACCCCCTGCTTTGCAGGAACACATATCAAATCACTCTCAACAGATGGCCATCCAGCCTCTGCTTAAAAACCTCCAAACAAGGAGATTCCACCACACTCCAAGGCAGCATATTCCACTGCCAAACAGCTCTGATCGTCAAGAAGTTCTTCCTGAGGTTCAGGTGGAATCTCTTTTCCTGTAGTTTAAATCCATTGCTCCTTTGTCCTAGTCTCTGGAGCAGTGGAAAACAAGCCCATTCCCTCTTCGATTTGACATCCTTTCAAATATTCAAATATTGAGCTTGAATGGATGGATGGGACTTTTAAAAATTAGCAAGGAGTTGGTTTATTTGCATCCATCTGCTTTGCCTGTTTGGTCTGGGGGCATCTTTAATCTCTGTGTTATAACTATCTAGCCCAGAAATATTATGACCATGCTAACTGCATGCAATGCTGGAGGAGAAAGAAACATGAGAATCAAGTGCCAGAGAGCTGTGCATGATGGTGTAATATTATAAGTAACTCCTTAGAATTAGTAGAACTGGTTTAGTAGAGCTGCAAGTGTCCAATCGTCTAAGAACCTGGCTTCAGTCAGTCAGTCAGTCAGTCAGTCAGTCAGTCAGTCAGTCATTCATTCATTCATTCATTCATTTATTTATTTTCAGCTGGACCACTATCCTCCAGTTACCTATACCCTTCCGGGACCATCAAGTCTTCAGTTCAGCTCACTAAAGTCATTGTTTCTAGGAAAAGTAATAGGTAAGAAGCAATTTTATTCCTTTGTTTATTTACATACAACTGTTTTAAATAAGTTTAAGTAGTTCACTTTGGTTGATCAGCTGCTGAGCATCCAGTCTGTGGTTAGATTCACTTCTTTTTCTAAAAGTGACTGCAAGTACTACACCACAAACGGAATGGGGGAGGAGAGCAAGATGGCAGTGGACTAACAACTACTGAAATTACCTCCCAATGGTAACTTGGCCTTATCCCTTCCATACACCTTAAAATGCCACCCAAAGGCAAGAAAAGAATCTGGAGCAGTCCCAACAATAATATCGGAATCTAGGAATCCTTCAAAGCAGAGAAACAGATCAGGCCTGACTCACTTTTTCCCACAACAGAGACAAAACAATCCATGAGTAACAGACCCACAAACTCAGCTCCCTTTTCATTCCCTAAGATACCATAGAATCCTGAATTAGGTAAAACAGCTTCCCCAATTCTTCAAAATTTAAATGTTAAGCTACTGTCTGAAACAGGGAGATAACAGAGACAATCTTTGGGAACTTGCTGGCCATACCTCCCACAATAATATTTCTCAACTCTTCCATGAAGTATGCCTCCTGTCGACAGAATCTTTGATCGTTATATTGCAGAGACTAAATGATATTGCAATAGATAGACAAATTCCAACATGCCTTTGATATGCAAATCCTTCATGGCAAACAGGGGGTTAAAAAGACATCAGAAGTTAGTCACACTGATGAAGCTTGCCCAACATCCTCAGGGCAAATACTGCCATGTGCTACAGAAAAAGCAACTCCTTCTAGAAATGCATCGTAATGCCCACATTTGGAACAACTGCAAGTCAATTGTAACATTCCTTTCTCAGCTTTTAAACTCCTACAGCAAAACAATTGACTTAAAAGATTTTTACTACTTACCCAGCCCAAGCTCATATTTTTGACCTTTAGTAAGACATCTGTTCCTAACAGACTGACACAAGAGTAAATTCCTATGGCAAGTGCACTGTATCAAAATTATCAGAGTTTTTAAAGATGAATTAGATATGACTTCATCACAGGGAAAGTGATAAACAGATATAACCCTACAGATAAAAGCCATGAGAATTTGTGCAGTTAACCTGACAACCATGTCAAATATGGAGAGTCCAAGTGTACAACAAGGGAGGAAGTTCAAGAATCAAGACATTTTTAAACTGAGAGAAAAACTCAAAGGTATCTGGACACACACTCCCAATGCCCAGCAAAAATCCAACAGTAACCCAGCCCCACTGAAACCACTCCCTTCCTCACAGACTCACAGAAAGCTGTCAAGTACATCACTCTGATTTTTCTGATACTGATGTGTGACAGTGGAAGTGAAGACTCTCTACTCCTATTCAAGAAAGCTATGAAATATCGAATAGCTAATACTCCCTCAAAAAATGCTTTGCACTGAAGATGTATCCTCATCTACAATTAAATTCCAGGAGGCTCAAGCAAACCTGAGTGAACCCCGCATACATAAAAGACAAGCCCCCCCCACTTCCTTTCCAACCTCTTACCTACAGTTTAAGCCAAAGAAAGTTTCCCTTGCCAAAGAGATCAGATCCTTGCTTGTGTGTGATCTACACTTTGCTGTCCATGCTGCACTAGTTCTTCAAGCCTCCCTACCAGAACAGATGGAGCAGGTAGAGTGGGAATGTGAAGTGCTATACCACCATCCACACAGGAAGACACAGCTACAGCTATCCCTGCCATCAGCTAATGTGAACCAACTGCCACTAGGTGAATCACCCACACAGCCATTAGTTTACAATGCAACTGCATGACAATCAAATGACCAGCACAAGACTACCCTTATGACATGGAACATTGTTACCCTGATCTCTGGGGGTCCTGGGAGGGACACCTAAATAACCAAACAACAACAATAACAACTTGGGGAAAATTAGCTGGAGCACTCACTAAGGCAGGGTAACTTAGCAGGATCTTGCAACCCAGCGTCTACGGGGTCAGGTCAGTCAAGCAGTCAGACAGTTTAAAGTAGCAAAAATGATGTTTTATTAAATACAGACAAATATTAAAGACACCACAGTGACACAGCTAGCTAAAGAATCGGAAATAGGGATTTTTGGAGGGAAATGGGTGATACAACACCTGTCTCGTAGTCCTGGAGAGGTTTGAAGGTTGAGTTCGTTGATATGGAGTCTCAGTACATGGGACTGAGTGGAAGGCTTGTGAGACAAAGCGGCAGCAAGGCAGTCTGGAACTCGGGAGCAATCCCAGGTTGAGCAGGCTCAGTTACCGGAATTGAGGGGAAGGCTCACCAGGCAAAGCGGCAGCAAGGCGGGATGGAACTCAGGAACGATCCAAGGAAGGTCTCGGAATCGGGGGGGGGTTTATAGGGCGAATTGTGACTGCAGACCATACCTTACTCGATGAGAATAATGCGATTTGGGAGTGGGACAAAGTCTTGGAAAGGTCAGAATTTAGCATGATTGGCTTAGGGCCGAATTAACAATAGTGTAGCCAGTATACAAATGCGGAGCACTTAGTACAGCTTTGTGAGGCTATCTGCACGGGGCAGGGAGCCTTTGTTAGTATCGTACATAAGCAATGAGGTGTTTGCTGGAGAGGTCCCTGAAGCGACGAACCAGCTCTGTCTGGTCTGCCTGGGTGGAGAATGGAATGTCCAGCAATTATCAGCCACACCTGTTTACGTGCTTGTCTAGAGGCCTCGCAAACATGTGGAGCGGGGCGGCAGAGGAAACCCGAATGGTTTGATATCAAAACAATATCAAGTGCTATCTCCGGACAGGCCTGAACTGCGGTAACAATCCCCCCCCCGAAAATGGATGGTATTGAAACAATATCGGACATTTTCCAATTAGACATGTTAAAACAAATTTAGCACCGAATGGAGGTCTACAGACTCATATCACAGAGTCATATCACTCCTATGAGCAAAGGCTCTTTGCAGCATTCCTATCTAGTAAGAAGCAGTCCTTATCTAATAAAACCTAAACCTAACCACATTTGCACAGACAAACACCATTTTCAAAATCATGGCAATGGAAGCAATATCAATGGCAATCAATGGTAGCAATGGCAATGAATGGTGACTAAGGAAGGAGCCCTCCTGCCAATGGAGAAAGGCAATATAGCAATGCAAAATGAAATAATCGATGAAATACTGTAAATCCAATTCAGGGTCTGGCAATGGAAGTAATCCAAGAAGCAATCCGTTCCATGTGGATACTGGAATGAGAGTTCATAGTCCGGGGAAGGTGGTGCAAGCAAAAGTCTCTGCACACACACACACCCGGAAACAGGAAAAGTCCAGTAGCTGGACCGCATGGGCAACATGAGTCCAAGCAGAGCTGGAACAGCAGCACAATGTCCAAGTTTGTAGTCAAGCTAGCCTGGGAATGCTAGCTCTTTGCAGGATGTGGCTTGCTAAGCGACAAGCAGAATAGTCCAAATGGTAGAAAGTCGTTGTATTAGCACAGTAGTCCATGAAGTCCATTGGGGAGTGACTGGATCGCCTCATCTGGGGTCCCCAACTGCGGCAACAGGATCGGGTTGTCATCTCAGGCTTGACTCCTCGGCTGGAACAGTGATGTCTCGGCACTCACCACCACCCCCCACGGTGCCCTGGGGTGGTGGATGAGTCCGGGGGTAGTCTCGGCTCTCTGGAACCACAGACCTATAGCTTGTGGAGGAAAGACTGACACGGTTGATAGCCAATGCAATTAACAAATGCAAATAAATGGCAAGGAGCCTACTGGGAGTTGGGTTCGAATTCTGAAATCCAGGGATGATGGGAGCCTCAGTTTGAACAAGATGCCAGGCAAAGTTGCTAACATGGAGGGGGCAGGGGTGACTGCCTCAGACCTTGGTCACTGTAACATGTATGTCGACCTGACCGCACCTCAGTAGAGGAGGCCCTCCGGGCAAGAGGTACCATCTGTGGTGGATCGGGCCTGCAACAGATATCATGAGGTAATATGAGAGAGTCGTTTAATGCAATCCTTTGTATTCCGTTGCCCATGCGGAGGCCCCATTTGCGATGGCCATGGTACATATGTGCTCAGTTGGACTAGGTTAGGCTCTGGCCTTCGCCTGGTGGTGAGGGCTCCCAAAATGATGGAAAAGAAAGAATTAACCAAATCAGAGACAAGTGAGTGTACGCCTGCTCATTGCCAGAGCAGACGCTGACTCTCCCGGAGATTGCCCTGGATGGTGGGGCCTACGTATGCAAATGTCCTATTAACATATGCAGATTGGGCACAATGCACCGGGGCCAGGCATCTTGCCAATTGTGTGGGTCTCCAGCCCTTATGGGGCATCGGAGGCTCGGTCTAAATTTAGGAATACAAGGCCGAATTAGGTGGAGGATGAAGTAGCAGCTCAGATTGCTCTCACCCTAACAATCCAGGCTCGCAGAGGGAATGGGGAGAGAAGTTTCTGGCAGGCGGGGGGTATTTTGGGTGGTAGACCGGAACTCCAGAGTCAGACCTGGCTCCGCTGAGAGGGTTGCGAGACCCCTTTGTCTCACCCTTTTGTCCCAGGACACCATTGCACAAGACCATCCTTCAGTGTGAGGGGTGGCTGGCATCCCAGTCTGACTTACACCCCCCTTCCTCAGGGTGCCAAGGCTGACTCTGTAGGCCCGATCTACCTCAGAGGATAGGAGGACCTCGGGACAGCCATCCTGTTGGTCTTCCCACAAACCAGTAAAAGACAGAGCTAACTAACAAAAAAACTTATCTAAGTGACACCAAACCAAGCAGGCAGAACTTATCTACATGGTGCAACTATTTACAATTACCTGGAGCTCGGGAGGGGGTCGCCACTCTACCTCCGCTCCTTGCAGACAGTGGCTGTTCAATCATTGTTGAACGCCTTGTAAATGGAGACAAATGTCTCTGACAGGTCAATTTCTGGAATCTCCCTGTAGTTCAAAGAAACTTGAGGAGCAATTACATTAACGGGAGTCTTCCCGGTGCTCTCTTCAAGCTGTTCTGAGTCTGCAATCCCCTTCGGGTTGACTGGCTGACCCTTCCACTCCTTTAGCTGCAAGACGTGGAAGAATTTCAGTCAGTCTCCTTCTTCCTGGGAATTCTGACCTGGTAAACTGCAGGTGAAACTCGCTTCACAATGGGGATGGGACCAACCCACTTGGCAGCAAGGAAGTGTTTGTCCTTATAGAAGTTTCTATAGAGGGCCAATTGTCCCTCCTCCCACTGGTAGGGGCAGTGGACTCATCCCAACCTCTTGTCCATTTTCTGTAGATTCTTGCCTAACTGGGCTGCAACCTGCCAGTGAACTTGCCCAAGATGGCTGACCAGGTTCCTCACCCACTCATTGTTTAGAACCACCGGTTCCAACTCGGAGGGGAGGCTTGTATTAATCCAAAATGCCTCAGGCAGCATCATTTTCCACCCAGTCATCACCATGTGTGGCGTGAAGCCATGAGATGCCACCGTGCCTTGGAAGGCCATTAGAATAATAGGCAGTTTTGTGTCCCAGTCCTTACCGGAGGACCACACCATCTTCCGAAGCACCTCCTTCAGAGAGCGGTTCATCCTCTCAACCTTTCCTGAGCTTTGAGAGTGGTGGGCGATGTGAAAGCGTTGGTGAATGCCCAGTGCCTTGCACAACTCCTGATTAACTTCACCAGTGAAGTGTACCCCTAAGTCGGAGTCAAGGTCACGTGACACTCCCCAACTCACCCAGACATTATTAAAGAGCAAGCCCACTGCCGTGCTTGCCGTGTTGTCTCTACAAGGAAAGGCCTCAATCCACTTGCTGAATGGATCGATGACCGTTAAGCAGTATTTGCTCCCACATGGGGTTGTGGGCAACGGACCTATAAAGTCTATTTGAATGCGTGACCAGGGACCCTCGATGCGTTGGTGCTGGATGGGTGCCTTGGGACCGGTGGCACAAGCCAAACAGTTGTCCACCCACTGGTTGACATCCTGCTTGACTCGCGGCCACCACCCGGTTTCCACAACTCTATTTGCTATAACAAGGTCCCTTTCCACATTTAGCTATGGCAGTGGTAATCCAATTCAACCACTGCACTCTGCTGATAATAAATATCTACATGCCTCCAAGGAAGAAGAAATCCCAAATCAGAACCCTGTGGGCCAAACTGGAATCATACATTGCTAATCTCATATTGCAGAATCCAAATGCATTTGTAGTTCTGGGGGGTGGTATTTGAATGCTACACTGGGCTCTAAAGATCATACCCTATACATCCAGCAAAAATGCCCTCCCCCAACTTCAAGGATGACATAGCTAACCTCACCCACTGCTCAAAATATAAGAAATCACATTTTGCAGGCCTTTGTCTGGCTCAAACAGTCTTCAGGCTATATCTTCATATCCTAAATGGTGCTCTGAAAAGTAACTGTCTAGCCAAATTCCTTATCTGTCTGGGTCCAGAATGAGTATGATTGACTACATAATCAATTCTAGGGACCTTTTCCCCTATGCTCAGGATTGAAAGTGATCACTTTCCAATTTGATTGCACCTAAGTGACTTTACTCAGGTGATACGTACTGAGGACTGTTATCAACTCTCTTTAATGCCATCAAGAAGGACTTATCATCGAGCTAAATGGACCCCCCAACTAAATCAAACAATAAATGAGGTAATAGCCTCAGACCTCCTTCAGTGTCTTCAGACTGCCCTGATATCAGCCAAGGGCCCTGATGAAATTTTGAAGAATTACAGCACTCTTACCCAAGAACTACACCAGCATCTAAACCACAAAATCAGTGTACACCAGAGGCAACAATAGCACTACTCAAAGTCATGGTTTGACAAGGAATGTGCTAATGCTAAAAAAGCTCTTATAACTACTTTCCAGGCTTATGTATCCAATACTACACCAGATGTTGTGCTGAAACTGCTCTAGCAGAAGAGAGACTATAAAAACTTATTGGTGTACAAGAAAAAAGAAGCTATTCAACACAACTTATTCAGGCAGTCAGATCAAATAACTCAGCTTTGTTACATCAAGTTCCCAAAGTAATGCACCAGTTACAGTGGACTGCCACATCACCTCAGGGATCTGGGAGGATCACTTTCAAGCACTTTATAAGGACTCCTATGTTGAAAGTGGATGTACTAGCAAAATATACAGAATCCCCCCACGTTGGCACCAGTGACAGCATCAGAGATCAAGAACCTTGTAGCTCAACTGAGAATGGGGAAGGCTCCACGGGAAGATTAAATACCTCCAGAAGCCATTAAAAACAATCTGGAATTCTTGGTCCCTATCCTAGCCCCCTTTTCACCTGCATTGACTACAATGGCCAAGCCCCAAAGATTTTGGACTTGCATCCATTGTCGCCATATATGAAAAAAGAAGGAAGGATGATCCTACCAACTATAGACCAATTAGCCTCCTCAACACAATGCTGCATGACACCAAGGGGTAATGTTATATTTGGTTACAACAGCTTGACCAACATATGCTCAACATTGGAAACAAGACATAGTAATAAATTTGGAGGAATGGAAATTAAGAGTTATAGATATGGTTGAAATGGAAAAACTTGCAAATTCATTGAAGAATAAACCTGTTCAACAGTTTGAAAGGAAATGGAAAGGGATAATTTAAACATATTGGTAGGGTAGAAAATGTACTATATGTTCCAACTGGACAGAAAGGATTGATATAAGGGAGTGGGGGTGGGAAGGGTAACGTTGTGATGGAATGTACCTAATTTTTACATTTTTGGGAATTTAATAAAAATTCTTATAAAAAAAACACAATGCTGCATGAGGGGACCTCACTCACAGCAATATGTAACCCCCAGGGTCATCTCATCAATGTCATTGTTACAAAGAGGGTTGTCAAGCAAGATTTCATACTAGCTTCACTCTCATTCAACTTTTATTTGAATTGCATGGTGGACCATCTTGACAATGCAAATTTCCATCCTCCAAAACAAGAAGCGTATCTCAGTTCCGCTTTATGTAGATGATGCAGCAATATTTTCAAGAACACACATTGGCTTAAAAAGAGCACTAAGAGCACTAACACATTACTGCAGAGAGAGTCAGCCAGTACTAAATTACCAAAAAACTAATATGGCATTTGCTAAAAGGCCCAAGAACCATACCTGGAGTATAGATGGCCACAAGATTGAACAGGTCTCCTGCTTCAAATATCTGGGGTAATCTTTCACACTACTGATAGTAGGAAAGCATATGCAGAGTATGTTGCTGGTAACATGCAGACAAGCTCAATAGCCACCTTCAAATTTCAAAATTTGAGGAGGAGGCTATTATATACCTGCGGCACTCAAACTTTTTGAAGCCAAATTAGTAGCACAACTGTTTTACAGATCCCAGCTGGGACCGTTCCCCAACTCTGCACCATTAGAACTTATGCAATCCAAATTTTTAAGATCAGTTTTCCAAGTTCCAAAATGTGTCTCTAATGCAACTCTGAGGCCATTTCCGCACTAGATTGTTATAGCGCGATTATTCCACTTTCAACATCCTATGGAATCCTGGGGTTTGCAGTTTTGAGAGGGGCCAGCCGGCCCCTCCTGAAACTGCAAACCCCAGGTCCATAGGATGTTGAAGGTGGAATAATCACACTATAACAATCTAGTGCAGAAATGGTCTGAGACTGAAGACAGGCTTTATGAAACTGGAGGCCAGAGTGTGAGTGAGCATACTCAGCTGTTGGCTTAGACTACCCCTCTTTCCCACTGGCCTTGTTCCACTAACCTTGAGTAATGATTTCCAGTCTATGTGAAAATAGGCAATGATAACTAAAACCTCATCACTGGGTTTTTCTCCAGATCTTCTGATCAGCATGAGATACGACCAGGCTAAAGCAGCGATCAAACAATGAGTAGTAGATATAGAGCAACAACTGAATCTAACTAGTGTTCCAACCTTTATTGCTAGTGACTCTTACAGATATCTTGCCTCATCTATGGCATATCTGGCAAACTTAGAAATACCTAAACACCAGAGGGCCTTTACCTTGTTGCAATGTCATGCCCTCCCCTCAGCTGTCCTTGAAGGCTGATACAAGAATACCCCCTTCTCAAACAGACTGGGCCCCTGTGACTCTGGGCAAATAGAAACAACAGAACATGTATTAGTCAAGTGCTCATAATATAGGGATATTTGCTTTAGCCTTATTTCACCACTGCTGCATAAATACCAAGGACACAGTGGACAATTCTATACTTTTCTGTTGCTTTCAGACACTGTTACCCCAAAATGTAGGTGCCATGAGGGCCACTCTGTGATGCCAGTACCTCCTTGCAAAAGTGGGGAATTAATTAGCTCAAAAAGGAAGCTTGCAAGAGGGTGGTGACTTAACAAGACTATTTTACCAATGTTTACAGGCTCACGCAGGAAAAGAACTAGCCAGAGATTCAAAAATAAACTAAAAATGTGTTTTATTGAAGGGAATTCACTCACGCATGCACGCAAGATACAAACAGTCAAACATTCACACAAGAGCTAAGTGAAAGATAAGGGAGGAAAAATTATGTATGGATAGAAAGGCTGAGGTTTTTGCGTTTAATTACCATTCCAGAAGGGTAGTGAAGAAGTTGAAATATGTCTTAGACTTGTGTCTAAGGGCAGAACAGATCAGGATTCAGGGTGATATAGTAGGGTCCAGCATTTCATTTGACTGCATCTGACTTCTCAAAACCTAGGGTTTATATACTCTATTTCCCACCCTAAAGGTGTGTGAGTTAATTGCTTTCTGACAGAGTAAACAAAAAGGGTCTGGAATGGACTGATTGTTTCAATGTCTTGGCTGGGTGAGGTTCTGGGCAAAGCTTCAGTAGGCTATGTAAACTGCAGGGATCCTTGACTCTGCACCTGGGCAGCTTATTGTTTTCTGTGAATGGCAGTTGATAGGATTAGCTCAGAGCCATTAAGTCAGGTTTTACAACCTGGCCATGCTGGGGTCATCTCTGACTTATTCCAAGCCAGTATCCCTTTTAAAATGGCCTTTCCAGCCATGAGGGTGTAAATTCATATTTTATGCCAATAGATCTGCCAACTAATATATTTTGCCAATTAGGTGTCCAGCCTGGTAACAACACCAACTCTGATATAACATATAATGTTGCCAGATTCTGTGCAGCAGCAGCTAAAATTCATCAGCCAATTACCTCTGCAGTAGACCAGTATGAATCCTGTCTTGTTATATTGGACCTATGTAACCTGAAAGGATGTTTTAAATACTGTTTTTAAATCTATGTTTTTACCATCTTTTTATTCTGTATACTCTTTTTACCCGTGTTGGTCTATGAGCATTATAAAGATTCTATTCTATTCTATTCTATTCTATTCTATTCTATTCTATTCTATTCTATTCTATTCTATTCAAAAGGGAATGTACAGATTGGTTAGGTATGCTGTATATGCATAAGAGTGTAGATATATCCAAATTAGCAATCACAAACTATGTTCCACATGTGGGAGATGTACAGAAACGTACAACTACCTTACATGTTCATCCGACCATCTAAGAACAACAGCAAACCAAATAGGTTATACTGTTTAGTTTACAGGATCTCTGCATTGACTAGACTGGCATCAGTTTATTCTCACATATCTTTTCAAGTTGATGTAGAAATCCTGAACTCAGATAACATTTCAGGATTTCTACACTAACTTGAAAAGGATGAAAAGCATTTCATTATCATATTGAGGCGATCCAACACTAAACTTGAGTTCATGTAGGTATCAAAAGGCATGAAGACAGGCTATACCCTTAATTCCATTGACCAAAGGTAAAGGAACTGAGCAATAGTTCCCCAAGACCATTTTGTGAGTGGCCAGCCAAGTAAGATCAGATCTAACATAATACCATGTCTCCAAAGTTGCATATTGGCTAAGTAACCCAAAAGAAAACTTTGATCAGTGGTACAGTGTGTCTGTGAGTCCACCAAAACCAACAGTGGCATAAAACATGGATCATCTGCCAAAATAAAACAAAGTCTTTCCCATCTCAAAACCAATCCTGAAATCAGAATGAAAAGGATCCAGGTAATCAGTTGCAGCCAAGAAAACCTGGAGTTATGATGTCACCACATAAAACAAGACCTTACTAAAAAGGGAGGTTAGAGACTGTTTGATTAATATCAAGGACAATGGGAGCTAATGAAGTTTTTTTCAATAAATGCCTGCTCTTTATACAAGTTGGACCACAGCCCTCTTTTTTTTTTAGATTATTTTTTATTAAGGAAAATACATCAGCATTAAAAATAGTCAGCTAAATTTTACATAATGACATTGGTTTGTAATAAGATTCGTGAATGTCTTGTATTGTTTTTAACAATCATTGAGGAGAAAAAAAGAAAAGAGAAGTAATTATCTAAAGTAATCATGTTGAAAAGAAGCAATAAATAATGAGAGAAATAAACAGCAAAAAAAGTATATCAATAGCCATTAAAAACATTTTATATATATTATTTAACTTCCTTTTGTTTGAACCTAACCTCGTCTTGAAAAATTTAGAAAAATAAAAGTACATGTAACCTAAACTTCCTTTTGGTATGTTCTTTATCTTTATTCTCTCTGTGCGAGTTGGACATGTTCCTCCTTATTTACATATTTTCAAATCTGTTATATTAATAGCATGCATACTTATGCAATTTTACTCTTATTCTCCTAGCAGAATTGCTAGTTTGTCAAATACCTCTATATCACAACAAGATGTCATCCACAGCATAATTTAGAATGATTCCCCTCTTTTTGGTCTTCCTGGTATATGTTTAAGTATATTTAATTTATTCAACCATTACAATACCCCATTTTTGACAGAGGAATTTCATTACTGGATCCCATTCTTTCAATATCTTGTCTGATTTCCCATTAATTTTTGAGATGAGCAGATCATTTTCTTTCATTTCCAGTACTTTAAACATCCATTGTTTCTGTTAGTTTCGAAGATTTTGCCAGCACTAATGTAGTAGCCATAATTAGGTATAGTAAAACTCTCCAATATTTTCTGACAATTATTGGATCAATGTTCAGAGTCATGTTTAATAAGAAAAATTCTGGCAAGAGAGGGATTTGAATGCCAAATATTTCATTTAAGATTATGCATGACTGCACCTAAAATTTATTAATTTTTTGACAACTCCACCACAGATGTATGAAGGTTCTCGTTTTCTCTTGGCATTTCCAGCATTTATCCTGATATGTGTTATACATTTTATCAAGTTTAGAAGGCATGAAGTGCCATTTATAAAACATCTTGACATAATTTTCCTGAGAGATAATTTCCAAGATGTTTCCCAATGTTCTAGTTCAATTTCATGACCTAAACTAATGGCCCAGGATATCATGGTATTCTTCACCATTTTGTCTTCTAGTTTATAATTTAATAAAAATGTATATAGTTTCGATATAGTATGATATGTTGGGCCAAATGCTGTCTTCCCAAATTCATTGGGAATCTCTCTCATGTTGAAGCCTTCAAGCTTTAAATCTATCTGATATCTTTCACGTAATTGTCTATATGGGAATTATGAGAGCCGGAAAGCCATTTGATCCAATTTCTCTCTTGTCTTTAATTGTGGTGTAAGTGAATTATCTAATCCTAACAAATCTTTGTAGGTTAACCATTTATATTGAGTGTTCGCCAGTTTTCCAAAAAATGCTTCTTGAGGTGATATCCAAAAAGGGATTTTATTATAAAATTTTTTCTTTGTTTCAGTCCAGATTCTCAGTAATGACCCCCGTATAAAATGGTTACAGAATTCACTGATATCCACTCCTTCTAACGTCAATATTCTTCTGTTTTTCAATTTAATCCATTCTAACATAATAACAAGTATTATGTAACACTTACATAATAGTACATTTTAAGGTCTGGAAGGCTGCATCCACCACACTCCTTTATCAGATTTTTCCAATTTATTCTTGTTTTTTCCCTTCCCAAATGAATCTAGAAAGCTCTTTTTGCCATTCCCAAAAGGTTTATAATTTTTAATTATTGGTATATTTTTTGGGGGGGGATCATTTTGGGAAGGACATTCATCTTCACAGTTGCAATCCTTCCAAGAAGGGAAAGATGTAATTTGGGCCATTTTTTAAAATCTTTCTTAATTTCTGACCATGTTCTTAGATAGTTGTTATTATAGAGATCTTATTTTGCTTCGTGACCCAAATACCTAAATATTTTAGTTTCTTTTGAATCTGAAATCCGGATATCTTAATCAATTGTTCTTCCTTCCTTAAGTGCAAATTCTTAGTTAGGATTCCAGTTTTCTCATTATTTACCTTAAATCCAGCTTTTTCACCAAAATCTGAAATAGTCATTTAGAGTTTGTCTATACTTTCTAGCAGATCTTCTAGAAAGATCATTATCTGCATAAGCTTGTAATTTGTATACTTGTTCTTTGATTCTGACACCCTTTATGTCCGGATCAGAGCAGATTTTTCTATTTAATAGCTCCAATGTCAAAATGAATAGGAGCGGTGATAGGGGGCATCCCTAGTGTGTTCCCTTTTGAATATTTATTTCGCTTGTTTTCTTTCCATTCACTATAACTTAAGCCGTTTGGTATGAATATATTTTGTGGATCCACTTTACAAAATCTCCCATATTTACTTTTTCTATGGCTTCTAGTGTAAATTTCCATTGCACTTTGTCAAATGCCTTCTCAGTGTCTAACAATATTATGGCCAGTTCTTTCTCATTGTGCCTCCCAAAATATTCTATAATATTAATCACCGTTCTGATATTATTTCTTAGATATCTGTTTGGTAGGAAGCTCTTCTGTCATGTGTTATAGACTGAATCACTTTCTTAAGTCTTTCTGTCAGTATACTTGTAAATGTCTTGTAATCGGTGTTAAGTAACGAAATTGGTCTATAGTTACTTGGAGAGGTAAGATCCTTGGGGATTAAAGTTATGTTTGTATCCATCCACGATTTTGAAATACTTTCTGTTAGTATATGATTTAGTGTGTTGTATAAAGGTTGTATTAATTCATCCTCAAAAATTTTATAATACTTAGCCGTGAAGCCGTCTGGTCCTGGTACTTTAGAATTTTTTAACTTTTTAATAGGGGCTATAATTTCTATCTTGGTGATTGGAGCATTTAATGCTTGCTTCTGATCTTCTGATATTTTGGGGATATCTTGTTGGTCAAGAAAAGATCGTATCTGTATTTCATCATACATTTGTTCTGGATCTGCTTTGTAAAATGCCGAAAAGTATTTATGAATTTTTTTTTAATAGTGTCCTGGTCAGAATATGTGTTTCTGGAGAGTTTAAGTTGAAGAATTTGTCTTTTCTCTTTCACTTTTCTTAATTTGTATGCAAGCCACTTTCCTGGCTTGTTAGCATGTTTGAAGTTGTGAGCTTTGCATATCTTAATCTTTTTTCTCGATCTCATTAGAATATGTTGATTTAAATTGTCGAAGGAGTTTGATTTGATCTCTGTTTTTTTATTTCTTGGGTCATTAACCATTAGTTCTTCTTTAGCTATAAGTTCTTTATAGATTCTCATTGTTCTATCTGCTATCATTTTTTTATTTATGTGTCCTAATTTGATGAGCTGCCCTCTCATAACAGCTTTGCCTGCATCCGAGATAGTTTTGGCTGGTATATCCGTGGTGGTATTCTCTTTAAAGTACATTATTAGTGATTTTCTTAACTCTTCTACATACTGTTCATCTGTTAATAATGAGTCGTTTAGTTTCCAGGAGCACTCTCTACATCTGATTTTCAGCCCCATCTCAATCAAACTGTGATCAGATAATGTCTTTGGTTGTACCACCATGTCTGTATTTCTGTATGTAGGTTCTTGGATAAAAGAAACATATCTATTCTGGACATGGATTGGTGTCTATTGGAATAAAAAGTGAAGCTCCTCGTGTCTGGATATTTAAGTTTCCAAACATCTAATAAAGAGAATTTTAATAAATTTTAATTTTAATTCTCCTTTAATAAAAAGAAACTTTTTGGTTGTGGTTTTTTTTTAATTTGTTTGACCGATTTACGGTCTTCTAACAGGTTAATCACCATGTTCATATTGCCCATAATTAAAATGTTTTCTTGACATCTTTCTGTGGTGTACTTGTTAATTTCATTATGTAATTTCTGAAAAAAAATCCTTACTATCTTGTGGGATGTAAATATTTACAGTAAGCACTTTGAAAGCTGGTAAAGTGATCTCTAAACCTAAATAATATCCCTCAGAGTTGGAAAATTTTTTTTCTACCTTGTATCATCATACATACATTTAACATATATCACTACTCCTCTTTTTTTCTTTTGATATGAGGCAGTGAAGCAATTCCCAAGCTTGGGGTTCTTCGGATATTTATTGTCTTGTTCCTGAATTTTGGTTTCTTATAGAGCAATTATGTCTGCTTTTGATTTTTCTATGTAATCGAATATTTGTCTCCTCTTGTATTCCTTTGACATTCCAAGATATTAGTTTTAATGCCATTTTCTTTTAACAATTTTTATAAAACTTTTATGTAATTGGACTTCCCCATCCTTGTCAAATCTTATTTTAGCTGAGATTTTAATTATCTTTGTTCTCAATTTCCTCTTTTTCTTCCTTCTCTACCTCTTCTTCTTTTCCTTGTCCTTCTACTTCTTCTTCACTTGTTTCTTCTTCTTCTTCTTGACCTATTTCTTGTTCCGTATTCTCTCTTTCTTGTTCAGGTTCTACTATTTTTCCTTTTTGATTGGATTGTTTTTTAGTCCCCTTAGTTTCTAACTTTGGTCTGTGTTTGTAAGTCATTTTCTTCTGTTGTGTCTTCTAGTTTTTGATTCTGTTGGGCTTGTATATCCAAATCCTTTTGGATTCTGTCTTAGACTTGACGGACTTTAGGTATATGATTTACTCTAAATCTCTTTTGTTTATACATAAATGATAGCCCTTCTAGCTGATTCCAAATATAATAAATCTGATTTTTTTTTCTTAGAAATTGAGATAGGAACTTGTAATCTTGCCTTTTTCATAGAATTTGAATTAGAATGTCTTTATACATTTTAATCTTTCTGTCCTCAACGATCAGTTTGTGTTTGTAGGTTTTTTGGAGAATTAACTCCTTGGTTCTGATCCTTATTAGATAGGTGACTATATCTCTAGGCAAGTTTTTTCTTTGGCAATCCTAGAGTTAATGCAGAAGATTTGGTCAATATCTTGGTCCAAGCTGTCTCGATCTTTTCCTAAGAAGATGGAAAGTATGGTGAGCACCCTCTCGTGAGTCTTTTCCTCTCTTTCTTCTGAGAGACCTCGTAGTTTTAAACATCTGTCTCTGTATCGGATTTCTAGCTGGGTAATTGCAACCGGGTCTCTATCTTGGGTTTTAATTACCGGTTGTGTTGTTGTGTCCATTTGCTCTACTTTCATCTGTAAGTTTTGTATATCTGTTTTCATAGAAATAATATCATTAGAGATCTTTTCTGATTTTTTTCCAAAGGAATTTAATTTTTTAAATTTCTGTTCTAATTTCTGTTCTAGTGTCCTTTAATTCTCTACGTATCTCAGTTTTAAAGTTCCTGAATTCCTCTAGCATTTCAGATATTTACGATGAGACATCAGTTAAGCTTGTCGATAATTCTGTTACAGATCCTTTTCCTTTTGTTGTTTGCACCTGAACTGCTTCTGCTGAGTTTTGAGATAGTTCTAAGGAGGGTCTTCTACCTTTGCAGACTGAGATTGCATCACTAAGTGATTGCATCACTGAGTGTAAGTGCAATCACTTTCTTTGTGCCCATTCTATTAGATTGCATGGCCTATTTTCCTTCATACTCATATTGTTAACTGTACACAAAAATCTACCTATATTCCTCTCTTTTTCTTCCTAATCACTTTTTAAATTAAAATGTTAACTAAGTACTATTACCGAACAGGAGAAATAAATGAATTCAGTAAATATACATAATTTCAGTCTTTATAGTCTGTATACTCTCTTTATACTTTATATATACTGATTGCTCTATAATCTAGGGATTCTATATATTATACTGTACAATGTCTTCTATACATAGTTTACCTAGTCAACTTAAAGACAAGTTCATTAATTAAATTCATTAACCTTCAGAAATTCAATAGATTTTGTGTTATGTATTCAAAATTGACTTAACTCATTAGTTTGCAACTTAATTAACTTAAAGTAACTTAATTCTTTAATCCACAGTTCAAAAACAAAATTAATTAAACTACTAGACAACAACAGGCTAGTTAATTAAGTTCATTAACTCCCCAAGTTCAAATTAATTTCAGATTGTATATATTCAAACTTACCTTAATTCATTAATCCACCACTTAATCACCACTTAGTTAATTAGATTAACTTAATTCCTTAGATCACAATATTTAAGAAAAAAAATTAAAGGTTACATAAATCTTATTCCTGTTAGGTAAAGTAGCAGATATAAATATGTAAATATAGCAGAGTAATACTTTGTTTTTTACAATAATATTCAAATGTGTATGTTCCCCTAAATCAAATTATTCTGCTCAAATTAATTGTATTCTCAGCATAATAGTAAAAGTTCATTACAGGATATTTTTAAATAACATATAATGCAAAATTAGATGGGTGATACATTCACTGTTCCTCTCTTCTGTCCCAGTTTTCCTTTCTCTTCACTGACTAGTCCACTTTCTTTAAATTCCTTCTCTCCTGCTACGTCTCTATACCTTAACTTTTTGAGCTTCCTGTTGGAGGTTTGAAAAAGCTCTCAAATTAAGCTCACCACTCTGGCTTTTGTGTCTTCTGCAATATACTGTTCATGCCATAGCCCTCTTTAAACTGGCTAATTCTCATCTGGTAACTCTCATAAGCCAGATGAAAGAGGTGGTTGTCCTCACTGTTGCCAAAGAGCTATGAAGATGGAGTGGGAGGAAAGAAGTGTTGAGGAGTAGGGTGGGACCATTTTTTCCCCTTTTTTACAATGGAAAAATTGGAAACTTGGGAAGAGAGTGGGGAGAAAAATCTCTGGTAAAATATTCCTCTTTTGGATTGAGTGAAATGATTTTAGACTTTTTATCAATCACCATGTCAGAAAGCATACTAATAGCGCAAAGTGAAGATCTCTTTCTAATACAGCCTACAGGATTATTGAAGACCATTAAAGAGTTTCAGTATTTCAGTGTTGAACTAAACTTTATATCCAGATATGCATCTTTTAGGAGTGCATGGCAGAAGGTTGGAATTAGATGGCCCTTGTGATCTCTTCCAACTCTAAGATTCTGTGATTCTATGCTGCTAGCCTGGTCCTTAAAATTGTGACTGTACATTTACAGTTTCAGTCCATTTACTGTTTCAGTCCATTTATTTAATTTTATTTTGTTTACTACAAAACTTGTTATTCTTGTTTCCTTTTTTTCCCTTTACTTCTCAGATGGAGGGGTGAAAAATGCCAGTTATAATTATGAAGTTTCCACTTATTGGCTAAACTCACTCAAAGGCAGGGAGGGGCAGCCTTTTTTTACACAGCAATTTAACAGAAAAGTTAAATTTTGCCCTGTAACTTCACTCCTTGTAAGTGCCAGACTTCCTTTTTTAAAAAATTAAAAGCTTGGAAGTTGGGTCAGCTGACATTCCAAACAGAAACTATGTGGTATGCCTAGAAACTGGGTGAAACCCAGACAACCAGATGGCATGACAAACCTATGACAATTCTGCTTGGAAGTGCAATTGCCAAGGCAATTGCAGTTGTACTCTTTTTAATCTGACCAGACAAATCCAAGCACAGCCTGCATTTCTGTAACTATCTGTCAATAAGCAGGTATTATGGAACTGTACATGTGCTGTTAATTTAGTAGGACTGAAACATGCTTACCTGGGTACCTGCAAACCCGCCCCCCACCTTCTATACTTGTTTTTTGCCTAAAAACAGAATAAAATATACAACGTTACTGGTCACCTATACTTTCTTTATACAAGAAATCTCAATCTGCTCCTGAATTAGTCTCTTATTTGGGGGAATGGGAAGCATAAAATAATATACGAGTAAAGTCACAGTCCAGATATACATGTATCAGATTGTTATATTGACCCCATCCCTATCTTCACAGCCTCAGAATTATATCAGCAGGATGCTTCTTCCTTTCATATGAAAACTAGGAGAATGTGACATCGCTGGGAAGATAGACACTTTGCATAGGGACTTTGTGATCAAGAGATCAACAACCACATTCTTCAACATGAACATGTTTGTATGTGTGGTGTTCCAAAAAGTTAGGAAAGGGGAGGGATCTGGGTAGAGAGATGATAACTACACGCATTTAATGGATGTGTGCAACTTGAGCCATATGGGTCAAAGAAGAGAGCTAAGTATCCGTGTCACAATTCAGGCGCCTTCTTGTTGTACAAGCCATGAAGCATCAGTGCTGTGCCTAGAAAAAAGAAAGTGTCCCAGGCACAGTAGTGAGCTTTCTACAAGACCCAGCAACAGAGAGGACTCCCCATATGTGATGTGTTCTGTTGATAAGGCAATACCAGATAAAAGCCCTACCCAATATAGTAGCAACTTCTGCAACCATAGAGCATATTTTGTTGCCTGCTTATTTTTTTTTTCCTTAATCTGGTTTGCCATATAACCAGCTTACCCAGATTCTGGATCTATGTGCCCAGATTGCCCTCATTCCCATTTTCCCAAGCAGATGACCCAGAATTAGTGCACCCCTTGCCTGGTCCAGCTAAATGCAATCACAGAGTTCTGCCTCATGACATCGTAAGGGCTTATCCTTGCAACATTACAGGGGCTCACCCCTTTCTCTCAGTTTTTGGCCCTGAAATCTCATGAAATGGGACGGTGTTGCTGACTTAACAACCCTAATACACTATCTCTCATGCAACTGTTATCTTCCAGAATCGTTATGAGGATGGGGGGGGACACTATGTGTACCTCCATGAGCTCATTTAAAGAGAAGTAAGGTGCAAGCGTATTAACATATGGCCTTTCCACTCTATAGAATTATAGCACTATGTTATTCCATTTTCAACATCCTATGGAATCCTGAGTTTGCAGTTTAGGGTGAGGCATTTAGAATTCTCAGCCAGAGAGCTCTTTGGCCTCAGTAAACTACAAATTCCAGAATGCCACAGGATGTTGAAAGTGGAATAATAGCACTATAACAGCATAGTGCAGATAAGCTCTTGGTAAAATTAATAAGTTTGTAATAACTTCCAAAGCTGCTATGATAATTACCTTAGCATTTTCTTGTCTTATTTATCTTATTGAGTAACTTCCAACAGAATATGCACAAAATTGCACTAACAGACCAGCTGTTTTCATTCCTGCTGCATTAAGAGTTAAAGGTTTGTCTCATTCAGCACTGTTGATTGTTCTTGATTCTCCTATTTTTCATTTGCACAGTGTTAATGGAGAAACTTTGTGTTTTAATTACATTATAAGCCCGTTAGTCAGATCTGAATTTTTCCTTCCAAGTATTGATGAATGCTCTTCTTGTGATGATCTATTTGTCATTTGGATATACTTGTCATTTGGAAACATGTAGTTCTTACAATTGCAATCATGACAAAGCTGGTTGTAATTTGAAAGCTGATGATTGCAGGGTCTTGAAATGCATATAATGTAGGATTTGCTATTAATTACATGTTTTATTTGCAAACCTCTATAATGTACTATGCATTCACATGAGCCATCAAGCTTGGTGCCATTCCTGAGCAAGGTTGCTTTTCCTCATTCCCCAGACGTCTTACAAAGAGAAAATTAAGGTAGCCATATTTTCTCTCTTGTGCTGTTCTCTTCATCTTCCCTACTGACATGACCAAACTTATGAAAGGCATCCTCTTGTAATTCCTTGAAAATAAATTCAGGAGTATTTGGGCACAGCAGCAAAACCAGTATTATGAGAGAAAAAGATTTGGCTTTTCTACAGTTTACATGTACATTCAATGTAGTCAAAAGATAAAGATCAAAACTTGACAGAAGTATATGCAGCAAGGATACCTTGAATTTTAAAAGAAAAATGCACCACTATGGATGAACAGATTAACTTTTCTTCACTGCATCTCAGTGTACATTTGCAACAGAAGTTTCTTTTTGGTTTTATGTTTTTAGATGAGACCCTTCTTTTGGTTTGTTGAATAACAGGTGCTGTAGGCTTTATTTCAGAGGAAGAAACTGGCCAACCCACCTCTGAGTATTCTTTGCCCAAGAAAACCCTATGAGATTCATGGAATTTCCATAAGTCAACAGGCTACCAGAAGGTAGATGCATGCACATGCACAAATACATTTTAAACATGGGAATTGGTTTGCACACGCACAAATACAAAAACACATACACAAATACATTTTAAACATGGGAATTAGTTTGGTGGAGAAAGAATACAAGAAGACTTTAAAAGTAAGAGAACAAGTTTTGGCTTTTATCCTTAGTAGGAACCTGTAGCAGTACTCTGCACATATCCTTCCAGTGACTCTAGATGTAGTTTGTGGATTCAATTCAAAATCTATACACAACATTAGAGAGTACATTGGTGTCTGGGGATGAAAATCCAAATAGCGCCTCCCCTTCTTTCCAAGATACTTGAGGTACAAGTCCAGTGAAAAGAATGAGCTTAATTTCAGTATGCTCAGATTTTAAATCAATGGAATGTGGTTAGAACTTCCTAATAGACAAATGTGACCCCTTAGGCACAATTTATCTTTCACTTTGCTGTACCTAATGGCTCCATGATACAGCTCCTTTTGCCCTCACCACCCTACTTCAGCTCTAGCAAACCACAACAGTCCTGCAGCTCTCTTAAACGACACAGCTCACACACACATGTATGTCACAGGATGTTCCTCAGTAGTCCTTGTTAAGAAGCTGGGAGTGTAGTGTGGTAGTATAGTGTTATTATCTTAGACTGAGAGATATTGTAGCTATTCTGATAAGTTGCAACTGCGCCAGTGGTTTACCGAATATCAGACATGCCTGCAGTCTCTGCATCTCAGACAAAGTGAGGGGTTTGCTGAGGTTTATGCCTGTCCTGCTTCAAGGGAAGGCATGTCAGAACCATGGAAAGAGGTTGGGGGTAATGATTATATTTTCATTGTTTATAAGGATTTAAGCACCAAAACAAGGACTCATCTCAATAGCAGTAAGGCTGATGAGACCAAGGGAAGATGGAAATCTGCAGATGGGGGGAAAAGCCATATCAAAATTTATAGCAAAGCCACATCAATGCAACATCCAGTATAACAAAATTACTTGAGTGCTTATTTATCCCCATTTTTTTAAAAAGACAAGGATCAAAGAAATTATTCACTGTTACTAAAAACTTGGTTATAGTCATATGTGGCCTAGTAAGGGCTGCCTTGAAGATTGTTTAGAAACTTCACCACTGGGGCAGTGAGCTGCTTTTCAATATCCACTTCTCTAAAGCTACACAAGTACCTTTCACCAGGACAGCTAGCATCTATAGTGCCTTTTTCCTAATAGAGCCACAAAACAGGCAGTCTCGTGATATTAAGTCTAACGGAGCTAACTGACAATATCAACTAGTTTCATCTCCCAATTAAGCAGATGACCCAGTGTGCAATTTTTCTGCAGGTCTAACACTTGTGAATTCACCTCTCTTTCCCCAGTTCACCCCCCCCGCCCCAGCTCACCCCACTTCCACACACATTGCTAAAAACATAATAAAAGTGGAATTTGTTCCTTGTCTTCTGGTTACTTGGTTCCTGGAACTTTACCACCCTGTGAAGGCTACTGTGACAGCTGCCCTCATTCCCATTTTTCCAAGCAGATGACCCAGAATCACCCCTTTCTTACAGTTTTTGACCCTGAAATCTCATGAAGTGGGATGGTGCTGCTGACTTAACAACCCTAACAACCTGCAAGAGATTACCTCAAAGACATTAGCACAGGTTATATTCTGGGTTTTTTTTTTATTTTTTCATGGAGCTTGCCTGCTTCTCCTTCTTGCCTCTTTAACAAGTATCTTATTTTAATTTTGACTAGAGGTTTAAAGTAGGCTCTGACCATATCTCAGAAAGAGATGTTTCTCTCCTCACCTGTTCAGACACTAAGCCTTCATTTCAGATTTACTAGATATATGCCTATCAGGAAGTAAGAGAAAAAAGAAGTAAGAGAGGAAAGCTGACTGGCTGCCCCATGGTTGGGAGGTTTACATCTGAGCAGTGGGCCTGTTACCCCAAAATCAAGGGTCCACCCATGATGCCAGTACCTCCCTCAAACAGTGGGGAATTATTAGCTCAAAGAGGAGGGCTGCGAGGGGGAGTAACCTAACAAGATTTTTCACACCTATGTTTACCAGTACTTCTGCAGGAAAGAACCAGCCTGAAATCCAAAAGTAAGCTTAATTGTGTTTTATTGGGGAAATTTCAATCCCACACATAAGATCCAAGCAGTCACACAATCACACAAGAGAAACTGAAGAAAGTTTTGGATAGCAAGATTACAGGGCAAAGCAGGTGATATTTACCAATCTCCAGAAGAACAGTGACAAAGCAGCGATTTGGCTTTGACTTGCTTCTAAGGGCAGTACACAAATCAATCAGAACAGCAGAGTGGCAACCAGCAATTGGTGTACTGCAAGTTGACTGGCCAAAATCTGAGGCTTATATACCCAATTTCTGCCTGAAGAGTAATGTTCTCTGGCTGAGTAAGCAATGGAGTTCACAGAGTAGACAATGAGGTCCAGAATGGGCTAATGGTCTTAGAGTTAGATGACAAAAGGCTAATGGCTGTCCTAATAGCTTGGTACTTGTCAGACAGTTTTAGAAGAAAGGTTTGCTTGGTCAGAAGAAGAGGAGTTAAGACAATCAGCCATCTTGTGGGAATCTCCCAGATGCTACTGTCTAAAAGGTTGAGTTGTTAAGACTAACTGCAAGCCTATTATCTCTGGAGTTTCCTGGTGGTTTCCTGACTGTCATCTGGCTACACCTGGAGGTGTTTTCTGACCTAAGTAGCAGTGCACATGTTCAACCAGCCTTTTCCTCTTATCCGTCTTGGCCATACAGCCATAGCAGAGTATGTTTTATATTTATGTCAATTAAATTGTATTTTGCCAATTAAACCATATCAAAGAGTGGGGGTGTGCAGCCTGGTAATAGGGCTTCCCCAGGCATATAACTGTCTCAAAAATCTAAAACTGTGAAAGGAATGGTGACAAGCACATGGCCCATTGCAAGCAAGGGACTGAAACATGTTGTCATTCTTGACAAGCATTTTGGTTGTTAATGGGCACAAGCTTTCTGTATAGTGACACTTCTGTTGTGAAATTCTTTTTTAGTAGAAACATGCCTGGTTCACACTTTTTTCTCCTTCAAGAAACTAGTTCAGAACACCAAAGGAAAAACAAAACAAAGGACTTTAGGGAGGGTGGAAACTAGATTTTCATTCCCAGGTTTATTGATGATTTTGAGGTTTTAAATGTGGCTTTTTTGACAATTCCTTTTAATTTTATTGCTGTGTTAACAGTTCAAACATCATTTACTGTTGCTTTGTTTTATATTTATGTCAGTGCTTGCCTTCTGGGCCCTGCCATGCACTGAAAAGTTGGATGCAAATTAAATTAAATGAAATGAATAATTTTTTTCAGAGAAGCATGGTGCAACTCTATCTCATGCAAAAGACTACCACTACCCTAATCAATATGTGGTATTGGGATATCATGGTGAGTTTATCTAGAAAAGGGGGGGTCCCTGAAAGTATCAAGACTTTCTAGTTCTTTTTGGTTTGGTTTTAGCTGATTTCCTGATTGGTTTTTCATCCAACTATTCCTTGAAAATCCTAGTTTTCCCCTTCCTTTGTGTTCCTCCTCCTCCTCCTCCCCTCCCCACTGACCACATCTAGATTAAGGCAATGTTTCCTCATCAATTTCTACTAAATCCTTTTTAATTATTATTCAGGAGTTATAATCAAAAGTATTAAAGTGTGTCAGCAATCCTATAGTAGTTAAGAATTAAGCTCTCTTTTTTTTTCACTGCTGTCATTCTTCTTTCCCTTGCTTGATCTCTGTTGAATCTGCTTTCCTGGGAAGTCATTGTGTTTCTTGGCAGCAGTCATCTTAGCTAGTCCTGGGCAACATAGACAGACAGACATGGAGAGGGACGTTTCATTTTGGAAAATGCTGGGTTAATTTAAACTGACCTGGAGAGTGAAAGTAAAAAAAAATCCTTATAAGTGCTGGTAATTCCTTGGGAATACTTTGGGATAAGGAAAACTTATAGATCTCAAAAAAAAGGGGGGGGAGGAAAGGACAGAAACAAAAATAGGGTCTTTCTGGTTTTTCCAGAATACACACTGTTTGTGCATAAAGAAGTTTTGCGTTTTCTTTCCAAGTGATTTGCCCTTCGTTAGTCATGTTTCACTCTTCTAAATTTCTAGCAGAATTATCCTTCCTCAGAAAAAATTGCCTATGGTGTTCCTGTCCCTAACTGTGACTAATACAGAATCATAGGGGAGAGGTACTTACTCTTAAGTGGTGGATGTGGAAAGTGGAATAAAATAGCACTATAACTAGTGTGGAAATGGCCATAGTTATAGCACTTAAATAGCTGTGGCTTCATTCTGTGGAATCCTGGAAGTTGTAGTTTCCTGGTGTATTTAAACTTCTGTGCCTGAACATTCCAGCCCCTCAAGTAAACTACATATTCCAAGATTCTGTGGGGTACAGCCAAGGCTGTTAAAAATCACACAAACCTCAGAAGTATTGCATGTGCACGCGCGCACACACATACAGAAGTCTTATGTGCCGTTGTTGTTGCAGATGGTATCATTATTATCATTGCCCATTGATGGCTTAAAGTCACAGTAAAAGTTTTCCCCTTTTCACCAGAGAGAGTTTCCCCTTTCTGAGAACCCCTTCCTCCTGCCCTTGCTTCACCAGCAGATGCTTTCCCTCTTCCTTTGCAGCAGCAGCAGCCGTTTGTGTGTGCATGCGCATTGGGGGGATTGGGATGGATGGGTTGTGGTGGGGCACTGTGCTGCACTGAAGGGTGACAGTGGAAGTGGAAGGTCCAGCCTTCTGGAGGTTGAGGGGTGTGAGGGTTGTTTGGGGGGAACAAAAGAAGGCAAGGAAGAGAGCAGGAAAGGGTAGGCGGGGAAGAGATAAGGGAGATGAGCTGTCTTGGGCCCTATCCAGGGAGAAAGGCAAGATATAAATAAAATTAAATAAATAAATGGAATGATATGCATGGAGGGGTTGGGGTAGGGGTAAGAAGGTACAGGTGCAACTTCTATGCTTGTCCTAGGTGCTGTTTACACTAGATATGCCACTGATCAGTGTACTGCGAGTTGACTGGCCAAAACTAGGGGATTGTATTACCTGATTTCTGTCTGGAGGACAAGGGTGTGAATGGCTCTCCAGCTGAGTAAACAATGGAGTTTGCAGAGTAGACAATGAGGTCCGGAATGGGCTAATGGTCTTAGCGTTAGGTGACAAAGGACTAATGGTGGCCCTGATAGCTCAGTGCTTGTTGGACAGGTTTTGGGACAAAAGAGAGGGTTGCATGGTCAAAGGAAGAGGAGTTAGGACAATCAGCAGTTTGGTGGGAATCTTCCAGTCGTTTCTGTTGAAAATGCAGAGTCTTTAAGACTAGCTGCAAGCCTATTATCTCTGGAGTTTCCTGGTGATTTCCTGACTATGACCTGTCTGTGCATGGAGGTGTTTTCTCACTGAATTCACAGAACACATGTTCAGCCAATCTTTTCCTTTTGTCCAGTTCAGTCATACAGCCATAGCAGAGAATGCTTTATATCAATGCCAATTAATACATTTTGCCAATTAGATCATATTTCACCAGTTAGCCATATCAAAGTGTGGGGCTGTACAGCCTGGTAACATCACCATCTTCTCCATGTAGTGGCCCCACTAGTTATTTGTTCTTCTTTTTGCTGCAATCATAATCAAAGATATAACTCTCCCTTGCCATCCTACTCAAAAGAACTAAAGGCAAGCAAAGTTTCAAAACTGCATATGTCCAAAGTGCCAAAAAAAAAATTACTGAGCCTTTTTGACTGTCCTAGATACATCCAGTTTTCTGACACATTCCTCCCTCCAACCCACCCACATTTGACTCTGATGTAAGACACACAGTTAAAAAAAAATCCACCAGTTCTTCCCAAAAAACATGGATTAAAATAGAGATTTTTAAAAAATATGTGTCTGTTCAGAAGTGAGCCCTATTAAAGTCTTGCAGCTTTAAAATACTGAGGATCTGAGCTATGCCATTTGTGGTTTGGAGGTTTTCTGTGGGGAGGCAAAGGGGAAAGAATGTCGGGGGCAGAAAAAACAAAAAGAGAAAAAAGATGGTGAGTATAGCTAGGAGAAGTGGGTATAGAAGAAATGAAAGGATGAGACAGAAAAAATTGTGGGGAAGGAGAGAGAGAAAGAAGGACAGAGTAATAAAATGGATTGTATTTCTATCTTTCAGGAAAGAATAGATAGTAAGAAAGCTAAACAGAAAATAATTTGACCTATGAAAGTGAATTATAAAATATGCAATAAATGGTGTAAAAGATCGGGTATTAAAGATTGGAAATGGTTACCAATAGTAATAGTAAACAGGAGTAATAATAAAGAGTTTGGGGAAATATTGAAAAAGTTAAAAATTAATTGATTTTAAATAATTAAAAATTGATATGACAAGGCAGGGAAGCTAATACAGGAGGAATTATTGATTTTAATTATTGGAGGCCAGCACTGGATCAAGTAAAAAGGATAATTAAATCCTTATATGTAATAAAACTGAATGTTACAGATCAGAATATATGGTCATTTCCACACGGGCTAATAGAAACGGTGCAGAGCATCCTCCAGGGAGGATGTCTGCACCTGGGAGCAGACTGGGTTGGACCTACTTAATGTAGAACCGCACCTCAGCCCTCTCCGGAATGCCCCCAAGTGGTTCTCAAGCATGCTTTTGATAGACCGCTTAAAAGAGGTCTTTCAAAAGCACGGAGCACGCCATTCCATGCCCACTCTCAGGTGCAGATTTGCAGGCTCGCACCAGTGCGAGCCTGCGATCTGCCGGGGGTAGGCTTTAGGCTGGCAAGGTTCAGCGGTTGATCGAGACTCTCGACCAAACGGAAACCACCATTTTTGTCCCCGGAGCATTGTGGAGCAATGAGCACGCACTGCTCTGGAGCAGTGCAGACCGGACTGGGGAGCCAAGAAGCCTGGTAAGTAGCGGCACGGGGCGATTCCCTCACCCCATGCGGAAATGGCCTATGTTTTAGAAGAAATAATTAAAAGAAAATTAGAACGGGAAAAAGGATTAATAGAAAAAATTATTATGTTAATGGCCCCTCAAAGACTCCTCCCTCTGCAAACCTCAGGATTCCATAGGATGTTGAAAGTAGAATAATAGCACTATAACAATCTAGTGCAGAAATGGCCTATGATTCCTTTCCTCCCAAAAAAACCCTTAAAGTTCTGAGTCAGGAACACCAATGATAATTGCTTGTACTTTACACTTCTTCTGTTATTATTCAGTTTTTTTCAATGTACCCTAAATGTGCTCATTCCTACCCCTGTGGGTACACATATCCCAGTGTGGGAACCACTGACATAGGGAAAGAAGGAGAACAAAAATGACAGAATGAAATGGAAAAGGGAAAACATTTAGACAAGAACTGCTGGGTGGTATTAGCAGAAAGGATGAGAAAAGGAGAAAAGCAAAATCATAATTTAAAAGGCCCATGAAATGTCTATGCAGAGCCAATGAAACTGTACCATCCACATGTGCCTCATACCAAGAAAATAAATTGTCCTGTGTATTTAGTCATTTAGGTTAGGATGAGGAAAGTGGAAAACCAGCATTGCATAGTGTTGGACTAGAACTCTAGAAAATCAGGATTAGAATCCCTGCTTAGCCTTAGAAACCCCACCTGCCACACTACCCCACCCACTATGGCACTGCCCCCCACCAGAGTCCTTCCAGCCCAGTGCAGGGTGGGGTGGCAGCAGACGTGGGGATGCAACTTCTAGAGTTGTTCCAGGCACTGGTGAGCCTAAATACGCCACTGTTTCCAGCTTTCCTAATACAGATCATACATAACCCTTTAAAAAAACTTATCTAATACAAAAACAGTCAGTACATTGTACTCTTTTTCTCACAAAAAGCCTATCAAAGGTTCCCAGTATCTCAAAAAAGTCACCACTTATTTTTCTCGTATCAGTATCATCAGTTTATCCCTTTCAGCTAAGTCATTAATTTTATCAGTCAACCCTCTTTCATTGGGATTTCTATATTCTTTCACTTCTGTACATAAAATAATCATGCTGAGGTGGTTATGTATGGTATTATCCTACCATACTTTAGCTAATCCCAAGAAATACAATTCCAGCTTCAGCTGTACATTAGCTTACAAGGTTTTATACAGCATAGAATATTTTCCAGATTTTGGGGGGCCTTTTCACATATGATAAAAAGATCTTTTATTCCACCTCTTGTACTCATTTCCATCATATATTAGAAACCTCCTTATGCATTTTGGCCAATTTTTCTCTTGTCAAATATGAATGATACATCATATTGTAAAAATTCTCCTTAAGATCATAACACAAGGTAAATTTAATTCCCTTCAAGCACTTTTTCTCCCATTATTCCAACTATTTATTATGATTAACGTTTTATGCCCGTTTTATCATACATTCCTTAACCAACTCTTCTTCCATCTCTGTTTTTAACAAAAATTTGTACATTTTACCAATAAAAGTGTTTATTATCTGAGCGTAACTGTTTCTCAAATTTTGATTTGGTCAACTCCAAATCATACAATCTTTGTCCATATTAAATCGTTCTACTAATTGTCTATAAGAGAACCATTGAAAACTATAACCTTCTAGTGTTGATCCCTATCCTGACTTGCCTTCCTTTGAGGCTAACAGAGTGTGACTTGGCCAGCACCACCCAGGGGATTTCCATGGCCAAGCAGGCATTTGAGCCCTGGTGTCCTAGTGTCTTTGTCCAACACTCAAACCATTACATCACACTGACTCATCGGCCATTTCCGCCCTACAGTTTTATAGTGCTATTAGTCCACTTTCAACATCCTGTAGAATTCTGGGGTTTATAGTTCGTTGAGAATTCTAAATCCCCCTCCCTAAACTGCAAATTCCAGGATTCCATAGGATGTTGAAAGTGGAATAATAACACTGTAACAGTATAGTGTGGAAATGACCTCAGTTAGTCTCAAAGGTGCTACAAAAATCCCATTGCATACTGATCCAGATGAACCCAGCTATGTCTTTGAATTCTACAGCTATGTCCCATGACATCATCTGATTTGCTGAACTTATCTGGAGGAAATGCAGCATGTGGTTGTCCCTATCCCTGTTGTAAGAGCCAGCATGTTGTAATGGTTTGAGTAAGACTCTGAGAGACCTATATGCTATAAGTAAGGTTGATAATGGATAACTGGAAGCAC
Source organism: Ctenosaura bakeri (assembly GCA_948474755.1). Lineage (NCBI taxonomy): Eukaryota > Metazoa > Chordata > Lepidosauria > Squamata > Iguanidae > Ctenosaura > Ctenosaura bakeri. The sequence continues at coordinate 735,789 of CAOLHI010001804.1, read as the reverse complement.
AATGGAAAATTATGCTTTTCTGATAAATCTTTAAACAAAAAACATACAGCCTCTGTTGATTTTTTTAAATCCGTGCTTGACATACTATTCCAGCAGAGATTGAGACAAAAAGCAGAGAAGAACCCTCAGCAATAATTAATAGGGGATCTTTAGGTTTCGTGTTCAGGCTGTAGTACTTGCTGTGTAAATCCGAGAGTTAGAAGACTGTAAGATCATCCTGTTATCATCTTTGAATTGTTGGCCTGGTATGTCGATATGTTGCTTTGATTCCTAGAAAGATGCCTTACTGCAGGTGCTTAAGCTGAATGCCATGCAGCTGGCTTTAGTTTCCTGATGTATTTATAATACTGTTAAGCCTCCAAGATATATATGTGTAGCTTTTGGAAAGAGAAAAATCCAGTCCACATCTTTCAGTTTGCCTGTAATGTTTCTCAAATGGAATTTCAGCAAGAAGGAGTAAGTATTTAAATGAAGTAGAGAATCCACTCCAGATTTTTCATCTGCTCTTCACCTGCATTTCTCTGTACAGCGCTAGTGTGTGTGTGTGTGCGCGCGCGTGAGTGAGGGGTGTTACTATTGGCTGCAATCAGGCAGCAGGAACTCTTATTGCCAACAAAAGGAGAGGTTCATACACAGAGGTGTCCCAAGTTTGACACTTCCCTTTCTCTGTAGAGGAGGAGGAATTACCTGGGGACACAGTGAACAAGGAGGCAGAACAGGTAAGCTATACAGGAAGCTATTTTGAGATGTCACTCCTATGCAAGGTGCTTGGTTTTTCTCTTCTAGTCCTACGGTGAAATAAGGAAATGAACTCAGATTGTTTTAGTACTGTTGTCCACGTATTAAGCCAGACTGAGCTTTGCTTCTTTAAACTCTTTTGTTAGCCTTTTTTCAGACTCTGTATGAGGTGATACTTCAAGCTAATATGTTTGTTTCCCTTTGGTTGCTTATGGGTTAGTCCAAACGCTGTGGGCAGAGGTTCTGTTTTACCAGCTTTGTTACAATTCATCCCAATTTCAAAAGGCTGTCAGCGTCAAGTTCTTGTTACAAAACAGTCCCACGGGACCTTAAATTTACTGTTTTGTGAGCTTTTACAGAAATGAATAATAAGCAGCTCCATCTTCTGTCTCAACAAAGCTGAATCATTTAGGCATCAGCCTTATCAGTGGGATATCCAGGCTTTCTCTGAGATTTATTGCTTAAGATTTTTTTTACCTCATCCTTTTTTTTTCTGAGCACAATCAAGCACAACAACAGGAAACAAAAGGAGTCTGTGCATGATACACTTCATTGTAGATGATCAATCTATACCTATATTGTTTCCATGTGTGTGGGTGTGTGCACGTATACATGGATGCAGGTGTGTGTGTTATGTGGGAGTAATGAGGATTTTAAAAACTGACAGGCTTCTACTAGTTTTCCCTGTTCTTAAGCAATGGAACATTTAACCATAAGTTAAAATAAAATGTAAAAAGTGAAGAATAGACCACACTACTGAAGGCATGCAGACTTGCCAGATAATTCTAAGCTTTTTGAAATCAAATCAAAGTCTGTTTCATGCTGTTAAGAATATTTTTACTTGAGGCTCAGAATGGTACCACTAGATGTGGAGATGGCCACACTTCTGGATAGTTCTAAACAAAAAAATTAGGCAAATTCTTGAAAGCAATGCCTAACCATGGAAATTAGCAATAATAAGCAAAATGAAGCCCATCTGATCAGAGAGAGTGTACCTCTGAAGGCAGTCCAAACAACAGCATACAGCAAATGCTTCTGAGTTTTCCAGAGGCATATGACTGGCTATTATTGGAGACAGAACATTGAGTTAGCCAAAGGTACAGTCTGATCTGACTAGTTAGTTCTTATGTTATTAAATTTTATATTGGTGTTATGTCCCTGCAATTTATTTTCCATGTGGCACCCCACATAAATAAACCACTAAAGAAGAAGCATTCAGGTCTTAGATGTGAAACTGACTCAGGATCAAGCCAACATCATCAGTTCATAACTGAGCCCACATTGGGAAGAAAATGCCATTTTATATGCCCTTACTGTGGCAAAAAATGTATTATAATACAGTATGTAAAGATCACCCACTCATTTATTTTCCTGACTCATTTTTCCATTCACTGTATTTGGCAATGATCAAACATTTTGTCAGTCTTTATAGTGAGGGATTTAGTGGGCTCTCAGGAGTTAGATTGTATCGTCATTCTCTGGGGAACCAATTGCTCAATTAACTGTTTTATATGGTTGGTTCTTCATTTCTTTATCTACCCCACCCCTGTAGCCCATCAAGATGACTTGACTATTTAATGTGATTCCTGTTTAAATAAGATAGCAAAAGAAAAAGCTATAGTAGTAATTGCATAAGTAATTAAATCACCATATTTTCAGCGTGTTATATCTACATGAAATTTAGACTGTCTGTTGTAAGAATCCTTTGTTCTGTAGATGAGATCTATAGTTCTTTCGTACAGCAAATTGTGTTGATTATCAGCAGCTTACATAAAAAAAATTAAAGTCACAATTCATATTGTTTTTTCAATTAAAAAGTTTGTTCTCCCATGTCCTTTGAGAAAACAGAGTGATAAGTATATCTGTTCACTACGGCCATTTCCGCACTGCACTGTTATAGTGCTATTATTCCACTTGCAACATCCTGTGGAATTCTGAGGTTTGTAGTTTACTGAGCCCAAAGAGCTCTCTAGCTGAGAATTCTAAATGCCTCACCCTAAACTGCAAACCCAGGATTCCATAGGATGTTGAAAGTAGAATAATACCACTATAACAGTGTACTGCAGAAATGACCTATGTCTCAAGATATTATGCTGATAGTGCAAATTTTAATTCTTTCCATAAATAAACTTTTTCTCAACATCTTCTATATCTAAAAGAGAAAGTGAGGGTTTTTTTTTTTTTAAGACAGACAGGGATATTACCGAACTAAATGATGATGAAGTCTCCTGTCACCACTAACAGACTTATTAATGTGGGGCTGCTTTCATAGAATCATAGAAATGTAGAGTTGGAAGAGACCACACAGGCCATCCAGTCCAACCCCCTGCCATGCAGGAACACCCTCAAATCAATCCCGACAGATGGCCATCAAGCCTCTGCTTAAAAACCTCCAAGGAAGGAGACTCCACTACACTCCAAGGCAACAGATTCCATTGCCGGACAGCCCTGACTGTCAGGAAGTTCTTCCTGAGGTTCAGGTGGAATCTCCTTTCCTGCAGCTTGAATCCATTGCTCCTTGTCCTGGTCTCTGGAGCAGCAGAAAACAAGCCCCCTCCTTCCTCTACGTGGCATCCCTTCAAATATTTAAACATGGCTATCATGTCCCCTCTTAACCTCCTCTTCTGCAGACTAAACATACCCAGCTCTCTAAGTCTATCCTCATAGGGCATGTCTTCCAGGCCTCTCACCATTTTGGTCGCCCTCCTCTGGACTTGCTCCAGCTTGTCAATATCCTTCTTGAATTGGGGTGCCCAGAACTGGACACAGTATTCAAGATGGAGTCTAACCAAAGCAGAGTAGAGTGGAACCAGTACCTCCCTCGATCTAGACACCATACTCCTATTGATGCAGCCGAGAATTGCATTGGCTTTCTTGGCTGCCACATCACACTGCTGACTCATGTTCTGCTTGTAGTCTATGAAGACTCCTAGATCCCTTTCACACGTACTGCTATCCAGCCACGTGTCCCCCATCCTATATTTCTGTATTCCATTTTTTCTACCTAAGTGTAGGACCTTACACTTCTCTCTGTTGAATTTCATTTTGTTCACCCTGGCCCAGCTCTCCAATCTATCCAGGTCATTTTGAATTTTGATCCTGTCCTCTGGCGTATTAGCAACCCCTCCCAATTTGGTGTCATCTGCAAATTTGATGAGCATGCACGCTATCCCTTCATCCAAGTCATTGATAAAAATATTGAACAGCACTGGGTCCAGGACAGAACCCTGTGGCACCCCACTAGTCACTTCTCTCCAGGATGAAAAGCAGCCATTCGTGATCACCCTTTGGGTTTGGTCGGTCAACCAATTACAAATCCAAATAACAGTAGCCCTGTCCAGCCCACATTTTACTAGCTTCTTTGCAAGAATGTCATGGGGAACTTTGTTGAAGGCCTTACTGAAATCAAGGTATGCTACATCCACAGCATTCCCTTCATCTATCAAGCTAGTAACTCTATCATAAAAAGAGATAAGATTAGTCTGGCATGACTTATTTTTGAGAAATCCATGTTGACTTCTCGTGATTACCACGTTGCTTTCTAAATGATTAGAAACTGACTGCTTAATGATCTGCTCCAGTATCTTTCTGGGTACTGATGTCAGGCTGACTGGTCGATAATTATTTGGGTCCTCTTTTTTTCCCTTCTTGAAGATGGGGATAACATTTGCTCTCTTCCAGTCTGCTGGAACTTCTCCTGTCCTCCAAGATTTCCCAAAGATTATAGCAAGCGGTTCCGAAATGACCTCTGTCAGCTCTTTTAATATCCTAGGATGCAATTCATCTGGCCCTGGAGACTTGAATCATCCAATGTGGCCAGGTATTCCTGTACCACCTATTATGTGCCTCATTTCTCCTGCTTCCTCCCCTGCTTCCCAACCACCAGGTTGAGTGCTTGTATCCTTCTGGGAAAAAACGGAGGCAAAGAAGGTGTTCTGCCTTTTCTCTTCGCCCTGTGAGTAACTCACCATCTTCTCTGCGCAGCGACCCTACTGTCTCCTTCTTTTTCCTTTTGCTGCGGACATATTTAAAAAAAAACCTTTTTATTGTTTTTAATGTCTCTGGCCAGCCTAAGTTCGTTCTGTGCTTTAGCCTTTCTGACTTCCTCCCTACATCTCCTAGCTACTTGCTTAAATTCTTCTTTGGTGGTTTCCCCCTTCTTCCATTTCCTATACATGTTTCTCTTGACTCTTAGCTCAGCTGAGAGTTCTTTAGTCAACCATTCTGGTTTCTTCAGATGCCTTCCATTTTTCCTCCTTATTGGCACAGTTTTAGACTGTGCCTTCAGTATCTCCTTTTTAAGGAACTCCCATGCCTCCTGAACTCCTTTCCCTTTCACTATTCCTGACCACGGAATTCCAGCCAGCAGCTCCCTGAGTTTACAGAAGTCCGCTTTTTTAAAATCTAAGATGAGTGTCTGGCTACACTTATCTTCTCCTTTCCACTGAATGCTAAATTCCAACAGGGCATGGTCACTCCCCACTAAAGATCCAACCACTTCTACCTCATTCACAAGGTCATCCCTGTTGGTCAAGACCAGATCTAGAATATTTGATCCCCTTGTGGCCTCTTCCACCTTCTGGACCATGAAGTTGTCTGCAAGACAAGCAAGAAACTTGCTGGACCTTGCTGTCTTGACAGAGTTTGACTGCCAGCATATATCCGGGTAATTGAAATCTCCTATTATTACTGTATCTCTCCTCTTTGAATGTGCAGTCATTTGGTTGAGGAAGGCGTCATCCAAGTCCTCAGCCTGGGTTGGAGGTCTGTAGTAAACCCCCACCAGAATATCCCTATTGTTTCTCACTGCCTTAATTCTTACCCAAATGCTCTCGACCTGGCTTTCTGGGTTTAAGTCCTGGATCTCTTCACAGGTGAAAACATCCTTGACATACAAGGCTACTCCTCCTCCTTTCTTGTTTGGTCTATTTTTACAAAATAGCCTATACCCCTCTATTCCTATATTCCAATCATGAGACTCATCCCACCAGGTCTCAGTGATGCCTATCAAATCGTATTTATTTTCTTGTACTAGGAGTACAAGCTCATCCTGCTTGTTTCCCATACTCCTTGCATTAGTGTAGAGACACTTAAGTCCCTGGGCCCTTCCTGCAAGTCCTGTACTATTGTTTCTAGTCCTCCCACCATTGGCCGCTTGTACTACTTGTCCAGTACCATTTGGGCCTTTTTCCCCTGTGTTCTCTGAGTCCTTGCCCTGAATAATATTGTCTCCCTCCCCAGTGGATCTTAGTTTAAAGACCTCTTAATCTTCCTTGGAAGACTGTTTGCAAAAACATTCCTGCCCAGTTTTGTGAGGTGCAGCCCATTCCTCGCCAGAGGCCCATGGTCATGGAAATTCAGGCCATGTTCCAAAAACCCAAACCATTGTTGGCGGCACCATGTGCGGAGCCAGTTGTTGACCTCTACTATTGCCCTTTCCCTACGTGCGCCGTATCCTTGAACAGGGAGGAGAGACGAAATGACCACCTGCGCACCAAGGTCCTTAAGCTTCGTCCTCATAAGCTCGTAGTCCTTTGCGATGTGGTAAAAGCTGCTCCTCGCAGTGTCATTGGTTCCGACATGAACCAAAATGAGGGGCTTATAGTCAGTGGGTTTGACTAGCCTGGTTAGCCTCTCCATTATGTGGTTGATCCTGGCCCCAGAAGACAACAGACCTCTCGATTGAGCTTGTCCGTTTTGCAGATTGCTGTTTCAGTTCCTCTTAGCAAAGAGTCCCCAACAACCAGAACTCGCCTCTTCTGAGGCTTCCCCTGGGCTCCTCGATAAGCGTGTTTTACTAGGACTGCCTGAGCATTCTGTTGAGGCTGGGAGCGTTGATCTAGTTCCTGTTGCCGAAGTTGGATTCTTTCTTGTTGGCATACAGTTCCCTCTGCGTAGTGCTCCTCATTGTCTGTAAGTCCAAGTACATCAAAGTGATTGTGTAGGTTAAGAGTCTCTGTTACCTTTTTGGTCCTTTTACTCCTCCGTGTGACATTCGCCCAAGCCTCCGTTTCCTGGCGCAGTGTACTGGCTTCTTGATCTGGCAGCTCCTCTGTGTATTTGGATTTCCGGTAGGTCTTCTCTTCCCTATCCAAAACTCCTCCCCTTCCCTAATAAGGTGGAGATCAGAAATTCGTGCCTCCAGTTGGCGAACCTTCTCCTCCAAGAAGGTGATCAGCTTGCACTTGGTGCAGGTGTATCCGAGAACATTTCCTGAAAAACAAATACAGAAATCAGGAAGAGCATATTGTAGATTCTGAGCCTTTCATGTTGATAATTCAGCAATGTGTTTGCAATTTATTAACATCAATAAATTGCAAACACATCGAATATATGGAGTTGAAATTTTATTGCCTTTTATTGCTCCACCATTCATATGGTTATCTACTCAACCCACCTTTAGGCAACATCTTTTCTCCTGTCTTTGTCCCCCAACAGCCATCATTAAAACTGAACTTGTCACCTCATCACCATACCTACACATTTTGCCTTTTTATTGCTATTAATAGGTCCTTCATTCCATGCATCTGACGAAGTAGACTTAGGACCTTTCCATGCTACACTGTTATAGTGCTATTATGCCACTTTCAACATCCTATGGAATCCTGGGGTTTGCAATTTAGGGAGGGGCATTTAGAATTCTCAGCCAGAGAGCTCTTTGACCTCAGTAAATTACAAACCCTAGAATTCCACAGGATGTCAAAAATGGAAAAATAGCACTATAACAGTGTTGTGTAAAAGGTCCTTAGTCTATGAAAGCTTATGCTACCAACTTCTTTCTCTCAGTCTCAAAGGTGCTACAGGATCCTTTTGCATGTTGGTAGGAGAGGTCTGCATCTTCTTTCCCATACTTCTGAGCTGAGCGTCTTTTCTGGCAGAGTGAATGTTAACCCAAAACATGGGTGCCACAAGGGCCCACTAGAAATGCCAGTACCTCCATACAAAAGTGAGGAATAATTAGGTCAAAGTCAGGAGGCCTGCAAGAGGGGGATAACTTAACAAGATCTTTCCATCTATGTTTATGGGGGTCACACAGGAAAAAAACCAGCCAGCAATTCCAAAAGTAAACTAAAATGTGTTTTATTGAAAAAGATTCACACAAGCACACAGATCCAAACATTTACATGCACACAAGAGCTAACTGAAGGAAAAGAGAGGAAAGTGTGAATAGAGAACTTTCAGGGATGAGGTAGTAATTACCAGTCTGGAGAGCAGCGAGGAGAGCAGCAAAGTAGCTTAGACAGGCTGTCATTCAGGAATCAAATAGACAGCATGGCATTCAGAAAGGCAAGAGACTGCACTGGACGGCTTGAAATTGGGGATTCTTATACCCGAAAAATATCCTGCGGGTATTGGTATGAATCACTCTCCCAGCCAAACAGTCAGTGAGAGTTGCAACACAAATAATGAAATCCGGACAGAGTTAATGGTGTTAGTGTTTAGGTGAGAAAAGGATATTGGCTGTCGCAATAGCCCAATATTGTGGAGAGGTGGGGAAAACAATAGGGAAATGTCCAGGTGTTCAGGATCAGAATTAAAACAATCACAATTTGATGGAGATTTCCACTTTCAGCTCTGAAATGTCCGGCTTGTTATCCTGAATCCTATTATCTCAAGAGTGGCTGTACAATTGTCCTGAAAATGACTTTGGCTTCTCCTTAAGAGGTGGGTGTGGCTGACCTGCCTTACTATCTCACATTTACATTCAGTAATATGCCTCCTCCAGCTTGATTTTCCAGTCACCTCAGGTATCAGTTATGTCAACGTCAATTGATCGTGCAAATTGAATAATATTTGCCAATTAAGCCATGCCAATCATGGGGGCAGGTACAGTGCTGTAACAGGAAGAAAGTCAGCTCTCCACAACTGCTCCTCCTTTGCCAGATGGCTGGAGCTAGGCTCATTTTCCCTTCACCACAGTTGTCTTCCTGGGAATGAAGGGCATCCCCCAATTTCCAACAAGAGTCCTTCTCGCTCACTTACACAGTTGCAGGTCAAATGTCTTCTTCTTTCCAGTGAAAGCCTCAAAGAACATTGATCCTTTGTGTATCTTTTAAAAAAAAAATCAGCGCTTCAAGAAATCACTGGTATTTGTCACATTGTCAAGAGCGATGCACTTGTTCACTAATAAAAATAATTCATTGAAGAAACATACACACACACACACACACACAGTGCAGGTTCTCTCAGTTTTACTGAATGATATTGTTCTTCTTTATGGAATTAGATGGCAGGGACTCAGCCCTGCCATGAAAGTATAGCTCTTTTTACTTAGACATGCCAGCAATTGCCAGATGATTTACTATGTATTAGCTTTAGGGTACTTTGTAATGGTAGTACAGCCTATGTTAAACTGTGTGTAACAGTGTATTGTATATCAAAGGAAAGAGTCATTGTATCTCACTCCAGTGGAGGGGAATTAGAGAGGGTGATTTGAGAGATGCGTACCCTAATGCATCTAATCAGTGTTTAGAGGGAAACATAAAGGTGTGAGATAGAGCAACACTGGAGATGTGTTAGTAAACAACTTGGGGGCTGATAAGGAAGCCTGGGAAAGTTTGAGCTGGCAAGATCAAAGTATGGGAACAAACAAGGTGCCCTGGGAACCACTGGGAGTTTAGGAAAGGGGAAGACCCCTGATAATCCACCAATAGATATTGTGCACATGTAAAAGTGAGTATCACTATATAACCAAGTGTATACTGTAGAATGTTAGCTTTAGCAACTATGCCTCGTATACCTTATTAAACACTGCTGATAAACCCTGAGTGTTTTCTTGAAAGTAAAAGAGTAACCAGCACATGACACTAGATCACCATGCCTCATTTTACATAGCACAATTCAAAGATGCTTCCTTTTGATTTAGAAGAGATATTATTCATGGTAAGTAGTGAGATGGTAGAGAAAGATGCTAGAATTTCAGACTGTATCACTTCATACTGCAGGTCACAATTTTCAAGCTTCTTCATTTAAACAACTTTAGCTTATAGAGAAATAGAAACTGATGTGATTGAGGTATCTGCCAGATAACACTTATTTTCTAGTTGAAGTCTTAAGTGCTAGGAAATATCTTTTGTAAGTTTTCTTAGATCATGATGAGTTATTCTTATAGCAGCATAGGCACTGCTGAAACACCACAGTCGCACAGAGATAGGTGTCACAGACCATTCCAACATAGTCTTGGCTTCCTCCACTGATAACAGCAGCATTAATCCTCCAGAAATCATCAAAGCTAGCATTGACAGGACTCCAGAATGTAGTCTTGTACATTGCCCAGCAAGATGGAATGACTTTACTGAAACTCTAATTGGAGTAATCTTAGAACCAAACATCAGTAGCTTCTGAATTTATCAAGATTTCTATAAGAGGCAAATTCAGTTTCAGTTAGTCTTTTCATTCTTGAGCTTCTTTCCACTCATCAGCATTCTCACGCTTTCATAAATTATGACTAGCTAAATGGAACATTATTGTTTTTCCCTCTACTGTGGAATCCTGCCTGAGCCTATGGCAGTGAATTCAGGTATTCTTTATAGGTTATAATTATGCATGTTTTCAGCTAACAGCTACCTAAAAGGCTATTTAACCTGCTGTGAGAGTCTGCAAGATTACCGTTTCCCACTGTCTTTATCTTGTTAATTTGGACAATGGTCAGTAATGCAACTTTCATTATTTCATCAAAGTCACCTTTAAAAAGACTAGAAAACCACTTTTATCTCTTAGCCAGTTTTAATGAAAACCTCCCCACTCAGGAAGGTTTGATGTTGTAGATACTCCACAACAAAAAGTGCAATTACAGAAAAACAAAACAACTGGGCATAACATTTATCCCTGACAGGCTAATTCTCAACTTACCGTATAGGGAGTGAGAGTGGGAGAAGGTGAGGAACTCAGAAACTGCATACGGCTCCAACAAGCCAATACTATTAAATGAGGATTAACCTGTGCAAGCAGCCTCACAATTATTCTGATTCACCAGGGAATATTAAGGATCAACAGCTAAGATAGGAAAATAATCCTTCCTGGACCCCTGGAGAGCAGCTACTGGTCAGTTCATGATACTGGGCCAGTAGGACCAGTGGTATGACTCTGTATAAGGCATTTCCTGTGTTTTGAATTTTCTTTTTGAGAAATTCCTTATAATGAATGGGTACACTGCTGGGAAACTCATTCCCCCATGCTAGATCTGTACCAAATATTCATACCTTGCTTTTCAAAGCAACCTCCCTTCAAAAGAAGACATTCACAAAGCTGTAGTTTTCATTTGTTTTATATCTACAGCAAGGGTGGGCAAATGTGGAAGGCTAGGAGGATGCATTAGCTCCCCAACAGAACTTAGAAGGAAACACACCCTGCACCTCAGGAAAAAAAAAAGCTACCAAACACCTTCTATGGAGCAAAGGGGCATTTCTGTCATGTTTCAGGGGTGCTTGACCATTTTAGGCCCAGTGGAGGTCATTTTTAGCAAATGGAAGTGACCAAAGTTACCAGATATCATTTTTTAAAAAAGAAAGAAAGAAAAAAGCCTCTCTTTGGCCTAAAATAATGGAGGGGGGACAAAAATACCCCAATTCTTTGGGGGGGCAAAAATTAAAACCCCTGGAAGCACATTCAGCTCACAGACCATAGTTTGCCCACCAGCACTAGGAATCTTAAAGGAAATTGGATATCTATGGGTTGCCTCTTAAAAGGAGCACACACACAGGAAGAAAATGCAGAACATAGAAAGCTATCTTTTATTAAGTCAGATCATTGATCTGTCTAGCACAGTATCAGGGTTGGCAAAGTAAAAACTAGAGATGGCTCCTGTACCTTTAATGTATAGAAAAGGGAATTTCAGCAGATGTCTCTAGTTACCTGGTTGCATGACAACGAACACATGTTGAAATTCCCTCTTTTACATTACCAGTAAAGATAATGGAACCATTTCCAATCTCCATTTGGCAACCCTAGCAGTATTGTAACTCTCACTGAGATATTCAAGCAGGATTCTTTCTAAGCCTAGATCTAGAGATCCGAAGTATACCTCATCCAACAACTAACCAAACCTAAATCTGTTTACGAAATTAAACAAGATCAAGTGCATTCAGGGTGGTAAGGTGGAAAGTTCACTTGTATTTTGTGTTTATTAGAAAAAGACATATTTTAATTTTCTTTTGCACATACCTAGTATGTTTGATGCTTATAATTGGCTAAATACCCTACCCTGAAAGCACCAGATCCTCTGATCTTGAAAGCTCAGTAGGGTCCAACCTGGTTAGTACTTGAAAGAAAAACTGCCAATGAATGCTAGGTGCTGTAAGCTTGTTACTGCCATGGCTGGGCCGCACTTAAGGTGACATAGATATCATTTTGATATCAATAATTTGGCTCTCTTCCACCACCCCTCTCCACGTGTTTGTGAGACCCCCGGACGAGCACAGAACTAGGCTCAGCCACTAAACACTGCAATATCCCAAGACAATACAGGCAGGCCAGAAATAGCCAGATCGCTGCTTTAGGGGACCTCTCTGCAAACACTCTATTATGTATGCACGCTACTTACAAAGAACTCCCTGCCCGGAGCAGGCAACTTGGCAAGCTGAATACTCAAATGTCAAGCACTGGGCATTTGCATACTGTCTACCTCTTTGTTGATTCGGACCTAACTCAATCGTGTTAAATTTTGACCTTTCCAAAGCTTTGTCTTGCGCCTGAAATTCATTGCTTTCCCCAAGTACGGAATAGCCTGCAGTTACATTTCTCCCTATAAAAACCCCTGATTCCGAGACCTTCCTCAGATCGCTCCTGAGTTCCATCCCGTCTTGCCGCCGCTTTGCTTGGCGAGACTTCCCCTCAGTCATATTGGCTGAGACTGTGCAATTTCGGACCTTCGCAGTGATCTGTCAGGGCTTCAGGACAGGTGTCGTATCACCCAATTCAACAATCCCTCTCAAAAATCCCTCTATACCTCTCCAACCTTTATTTTCTATAGTTATCTGAGTGCGTGTGTTGCATACACTGTTTGTCTGCATTTAATAAATATCACAATTATTCTTAAACGTTGGTGTGCTCCTTGGCTTGGCCTGACCCCGTAGACATTGGGTAAAAGATTCTGCTGCGTTGCCCTGCCTCTCGCATTGCTAACTTGTGCTCTAGCTAATTTCCCAAACTTGTTTAATTGTGAGTGCGTTTATGTGTCCCTCCCAGGATCCCCAGTAAACAGGGTAACAGGCTCTTTTTCAGAGGAAAGCAATGGCAAAATCACCACTGAATAGTCCTTGCTTAAAAGAACTCTATGAAATTCATGGGGTCACTGTATGTCAATAGACAACTGAAGGCACATACTTTAAGTACATAAAACTAGCTGAGAAGTCTTATTAACTATATACTTTTTATCTATTAGCTTGTAATAAGCATATACTTCTTTGCATCATGGACAAAATGCAGATGCTTTATAAACATGTTGGTTGTTGTTGTGTGTCTTTCAGTTGTTTCTGAATTATGGCAACCTACAGCCAAATGTCAACTGTTATTATGCTATGAAGCAAGAAACTCTTAGATCATGATGAGGTTCAAAGCAAAGTTGTTCCCCATCTTGCATCACTGCACTGATTGCCAAATCTTCCTTTTGTTCAGAAAATAAGAGAAGCCCATTAGAAAACAGACATTTTGTCCTAACTAGCCAAAATGGCCGACGGCCAGCTGAGCTGATACTTGGCCACCTGAAGCTGGACTCAAACCCCTCCTAATGAAGAAACACTGAAAATTACTTAGCACTACTCCTACCCTAGACAAACTTTAATCTATCATTGTAGCTGTGTCCCTAGCTGAAAAAGGTTTTCTGTGGCATAAGTTGGCTCCTCCCTTGCCCATCCTATTGTCTTTCCCTTTTGGGGCTCTTCAGCTGCCATATTTAGCCTGCTTAGCCCTTCTGCCAACATAATGTGTAGTCAGCAAGTATCTGAGATAAAAGGCAGAAAGGGATTTCTGGTGGCAGAAGAGCTTGTACCAAATCCTAACTCCTATGGACAGTACATTTTTTAAATTCAGATTGTACTCTTATTTTGGCATGGAATAAAGTTGCAATGAAATAATAATCTTCTAACAGATGTAGCTGTGGGTAATGAATACAAATCATGTGAGGGTAGAAGTTCACATTTTTGAATACCTGGGAAGTGGACTTCTGGGTTGGGAAACTGACACCCTGTTCCTGAACTCTCTCACAGTGCATGTTGTGATAGAAGCTGGTTAGTATTTAAAACTGGTGAAAATATTTCTCGAGTTAGAGGAACTCAGAGGACAGATACAGTTGCCTGCACAAACTGATCTGATATGTAGGAGACCCTGTTGGGGTCTCTGGAAGTACAGAGAAGACTGGACACAGGACAGCTGAACTATCAGAGCCCCACAGCTTCATGTTCCTGCTTTGCAGACCTAGCACTGCAAAAACAATTTTCTTAAAACCCTGTACTATTCTTGTGAATAATCTTAAATAATCTTTTCGGAAGATGGGGAGACAACTCTGAATTGTGAGTAGACTATTTATATGCTAGATCCTGGATAGTAAAAGGGTGCTACTAAATTAGGCATAAAATTCAAGATCAAAATCAATCAGAATACTTCAGCGCTGAAAAGATTCTTGAAAGGCTTGTGCCTTTAAATTAAAAAGAAAGAAATAGACTCTAACCATAGGATTAACTGTCGGAACAGAGAGTTATTTATATATTACTTGCTAAGAGCAAATACACTCATATCACACAGAGAAGGAGAGAATGGTGTGTTTTGACTTCCAAATCAAAGAGAGCTGTGCGTAAGAAAACTGGAAATGGTGGAGAAGATCAATAGCAATTTTTAAAAAATTGTTACTGAGCAGTGAAAAGACAATTTTTATGCACAGATCAACATTAAACAAAAAACTTTGGAGGAACTGAGGCTATTAAGAATGGAATTGCACTGGATGTTCAATTTAAAGAAAATTTTAAAATATGACTAAGTACTTACTCAAAAGAAAAGGTCAGAGACAAAGCTTATTTAAAACCTGTTTTTTGAATTAGTTCTCTTTCTTCTTCCATTCTTACGTTTTTTGTCAAAATTTTAATCTTTTCTCTGTTGATTTTTAATCCCATCATTTCACCAGATTGATTCAGTTTTACTAATAAATTGTCTATGCATGAGTTTGGGTCTTCTAAAATGATCACCAAATTATCAGCGTATGCTTTTAGCTTATATTCATGTTTTTTCACTTTACACCCTTTTATCTCTGGGTCTTTCTTTATCATCCTTATCAATATTTCTAGTGTAATTATAAATAACAGTGGAGACAGGGGACATCCTTGCCTTGTACCCTTTTTTATCTCGAATTGTTTCTCCCCCCCATTGATGATTAAAGTAGCTACTTGTTCTTTGTATATTTCTTTAATCCAGCTCATAAACATGTCTCCAAAGTTCATTTTTGACAATACTTGTATCATGAAGTCCCATCTCAAATTATCAAATGCTTTCTCTGCATCGATAAAAATCAAAGCTAATTTCTTGTCATTGTTTTTTTCATAATGTTCAATTACATTCAGGATTGTTCTGATATTGTTTCTTAGTTGTCTCTTTGGTAAGAAGCCATTTTGTTCTTCCTCAATTATTTCTTGCAATATTCTTTTTGTTCTTTCTGCTATAATACTCGTAAATATCTTGTAATCTACATTAAGCAACGATATTGGCCGATAATTTCCTGGTTCTTTTGTATCCTTCCCTTCTTTCGGTATTAGTGTAATGCTTGCCTCACTCCAGGAATTTGGTCTCCCATCTTTTATAATTTCATTGTACAACTTTAACATATGTGGTATCAACTCTTCTTGTAAATTCTTATAGTATGTGGTGGAAAAACCATCTGGGCCTGGTGCTTTTGAGGTATTCAATTTTTTAATGGCTTCTATAATTTCCATTACTGATATTTTAGCATTTAGTATTTTCTGTTGTTCCTCTGTTATCTTAGGTATCTCCGTTTTTTCTGTATCTTTCTTTTTTTGGCACTATATAATTCACTATAGTACTTATAAAAGGTCTGTTTAATGGTCTCTTGATCTTTTGCTATTCCCCCCCCGCCCCCAGTATTTAATGCTGTTATCACTCTCTTTTCTCTTTCTTTCCTCAATTTAAAGGTTAACTATTTTCCTGGTTTATTCCCCTGCTCAAAGAATCTTTGTTTGATTCTCTTTAATTTCCTGTTTATTTCCCATTGATGCTCCGAATTTATCTGTTCTTGTAATATCTTCAGCTCTGTTCTTATTTTCGAGTCTATTGGGTTTAATCGCATTAGCTCTTCTCATTGTTTTATTTTTTTCCAAGATTTCTTGATGATTTTCTTGCCTCTTTTTCTTAAGTTCTGCTCCCCATTGAATAAAGTGGCCTCTTAGCACCGCCTTACTGGCATCCCAAATTGTCTTCATTTTTACTTCATTTGTCATGTTTTCTTTAAAGTAATTCCTTGTAACTTCTCTTATCTTTTCTAAGTAGCTCTCATTTTGAAATATATAATCATTCAATCTCCATCTCATGATTCTTCTTGGCATTGTGATTTCTAATTGAATTGGATTGTGGTCAGAGTGTACTTTAGGAAGAATCTCCATATTTTTCACCCTATTTTGTATACCTTTTGAAATCAGGAACATATCTATTCTTGACATCGATTTGTGGGTGTCCAAATAAAATGTAAATCCTTTTGAGTTTCCATATTTCATCCTCCATACATTCTGTAATGACATCAAGTCCATTATTTTAAAAAAGGATTGAGGGAGTTTTCATGCTGTTTGTAACCAAATTTATTTCCCGATCTATCTTCCTTGGGGTCCAAGACCCCATTCCAGTCCCCACACAGCAAGAAGTTGCTCTGATTTGTTTCTTTAGAGTAATTTAAAAGTTCTTGTAGCAATTTCTGATAGAATTTACCTTTGTCTTCTGTAGGGGAGTATATTCCCAATTAGCAAAACCTTTAACTCTTGAAGTTGTGCCTCCACTCCCACATAATGTCCTTGTTTGTCTTGAAATTTTAGTTCCAATGGGAATTTCCGATTGACATGTAGTACTACTCCCTTGTTTTTCTTTTGGGATGCCGAAACATAACATTTTCCTAGTTTGGGGTTCATTAAATATTTAGTGTCTTTGTCTTTGATTCTTGTTTCCTGCAGACAAATAATGTCTGCTCTCGCCTTTCCACATAGCGGAATACTTGTCTTCTTTTATAATTGGAATTAATTCCTTTTACATTCCAAGAAATTGCTTTAATAGTCATCCTGTTTTACTTTGAGACCTTCCTTTTTATTCTATATGTCCTCTTCTTCTATGTATAAATCCTCTATTTCTAATTCCAGCTTTTTTTGTTCTTTTTCTTCTGACTCGATATCTGATTCACCACTCTTTATCTTCTTCTTCTTCAGCGTTTGAGTTACTTTCTATTTTCTTCTTCCTGTCTCTTTTCTTGAACTTTTGCCTCCTTTTTCTCGTCTCTTCTCTCATTGTTTAATCCATTTGTAGTTTCCAGCTCTCTTTTTAATCTTTCAAAAACTTCCTTTGCTCTTATTATATTTGTAATTCTATATCTTCTTTGTTTGTATGTGTAAGATATTCCTTCCATCCTTTCCCACTTGTACATTATTTGATGTCTTTGAAGCAATTGTGTTAAAAATTTATAATCTTGTCTTCTTTTTAGGATCTCATATGGTATGTCTTTGAAAATTTTGATAATTTTGTCTCCCATCTTTAACTGTTTTTCATAATTAGTTTGTATTAATTGTTCTTTTGTCCTCGTTCTGATGAAGCAGACTACGACATTTCTAGACCACCCCTTTTCTCTTCACATTTTTGAACTTGTTCTGAAAATTCTGTCAAACTCTTGTTCCATCTTCTCTATTTTCCTTCCTAAAAAAGTTGCCAATATTGGAATTATCTTTTCATATAAGTTCTCCCCGGGTACCTCTTCAGTCCCTCTCAGTTTCACACACTTATCCCTGTATCGTAATTCTTGTTGCCATTTCTTCTTGGTTTTGATTCATCTTCAACATTTCTTTTTCTTTCTCTAATTGTTTAGTTTTTTCTTGTAATTCTTGAATGTCCCCTTTCATCATTTTAATCTCTTTGTTCATCATGTCCATTCTTTTCCCAATTGTCTCTAGTTCTTTCCACATATCTGCCTTACTTTCAGATCTGGTATCCTTCATCTCCTGTCTCATTTCCTGTTTAAGGCTTCTTATCTCTCATAAAATTTCCCCCATCTGCTGTCCCATTTCTGTTGAGGACCTTCTGGTTGGGTCTACAAGTCATAATTGAGTCTGTGTTTGGGCTTTGCTCCCTTTTCTTAACCCAGTAGCCATTTTGTCTGCAGTTCCTTATTGTTGTCAGCAGATGGTACTACAAAACTTCTCAAGATCAGCAACAGCCTCTTAAAAGGTTAACTGAATTGTTTTCTTTTCCTGTTTGTGCCAGCTGTACCTTCTAGGGTTGTTTTCAATTGTATTCCAGCCCCAAGGTCACTCTATCTGTAATACAGTTTCTCTTTGTCTCTTGACTTATCCAGCTAATACACATATATTTTAGCCTTAATTTCAGTTTCTTTCCATGCAATTTATCATTAAACACCTTCTGTTCAATAGAAAATCCCCCAATAAGAGTTCCTCTTTTTCTTATTGCTTATATTCCCCACTTACAGTTATTTCTATTAGTAAATATTATGTTATATCAATAAAAAAAATAGTACTTGTTTCTGATTGAAGTATATCTAACTTCCAGTTCATGCAGTTCGTACTGTTAGATCTTAAAAGTTCACACAGTTCATTCACTTATTTAACTATACTTACACTTATTTAACTACTCTTGTGTCACTATATTCACGTTCACTTAATTCACCTTCAATTAATTTGTAACAGTTCCTACAAAATTCATTAAATACACTTTACCAGTTCCTTAAATTTGATTAAAGTTCATTAAATTCATTGAGCATTAAAGTTCTATCAATCACTTTGAGTTAAATCAGTTAGATCTCTCTTCTAACCTCCCTTTTTCACCCACCACCTTTGATTCTGATTAATTATTAAACTTAATTTAATTCTTTATTTCTCTGTCCTCCTGTCTATTTTTCCTTAGTCTCTTTTAGCGAGCTCAAGCATCTTATTTCTCCGTTTTTGTTTTGTTTTTCTGCGATTTCCAGCTGATCCCTCGCGGGCTCCAGCCCATTTTCCATAATTTTGTCCTTGTCTTCACATGAGCTCTAGCTAATTTTTATTTCTTATAGTCACTCTGTCCTTTTTGTCCCTTTGTCCCTTTAGTCTTTCTTTCTCCTTTCTCCTTTGATCCAAAATTTGTCCTTTGTCTTTCTGTAAGCGAGCTCAAGCGACTCTCTCCCGAGTCCTCCTTTCCGGCTTACACTCTCCTTTCCCTCACTGCTTCACGTGAGCTCCAGCTTACTCTGTACTATCTGTTCCCATTTATTACACTCCTTTTTCTGTCCTGTATTTTTCCAGTTCTTCCAATTCCTTCCTGTTTTAAATTTCAATGTCTTAGAGTCAGCTTCATCTCTCTCCAACCACTTTCATATGTTTAGTGAGTTTCAGCGGCTTTCCACGAGCTCCAACTAAACTGTTTTCTGTCCTTCTTTCCTTTAGGCTTTTTATTCTTCCAAAAAAGCCAAACTATTCTTCTTCACAATGTCCCAAAAATTAGTTCTATTTTCATTTAGTCTCTTAGTCTCTTAATCTCTTGGTCTCTTAGTTTTTGGTGTCTTATTTTTTATTTGGTCTCTTATTTCCAAAGTTTTGGTCTCTTTACCGCTGCTTATTTCCAGTGACTTATCTTACCTCCCCCTTCTCCTCCGTCCTCTTAATGTTTTGGTTCTTCCCTTCTGTCCTTCTCCACTATTCTGACCGGCTCGATCTTTTAATCTTTGAGAAAATTTTACTTTTGATCTAGGTTCAGTTCTGCTTTTTTATGTTGTCTTTTCATCTTCTATTTTTTTTAAAAAAAGTTTTGGGCGACACTTTTCTGCCAAACCTTGCAGCAACTTACCAGGTGGATGTGGTGCTCTTCGATCTCCTCACTCTTATTCAGTTTTTCGAACCTCTCTCAAAGATGCTCTTCAAACCTAAAGAGTGGCAACGGACCCCTGACGAGTCCCTCTGGACCCCCTTTACTGGGGGGGGGTACTTTGCCGACGCTGAATTGTCAGTTAATCTGCCTGGGGTGACAGGATCAGTGGGAGCTCCCTCGCTGTTCTGGCGATCGCGGTGCCATTGAAGTGCAACATACACTCAATTTTTGGTTTTTTTGCTGTACACATATTTGTCCCTCTTTGCCTTTAATCAATGGAGTTTTATCAGTTTTTGCAACAATGACCAGGATCTTAGATGGTTGTGAGTAGCACAAGAATTCTTCATACAGAAGTCTGTTATCAATCCCTTCTCCCCACCCCTAGGACTCACTGTTGTGCAGCTGCAGGCCTCTTCCAGCAGCCGTTCTGTGGCAGGAAGAGTGCAAAGAGGATTGGAGAAATATCTAAATATGTTCCCATAGCCAGATGTAGACTGAGGACCTTTTCCACCAAAGTCTGCCCGGGTCCTCCAAAGCAGATGATATCTTTGGTCTGCACCTGGCTATGATCTGAGATTATGTCTTCTCTGATCCCCTCTGCTCTTCATCAAAAATAGAGTGGCTGTGGAGGGAGGGCTGGAATACCAGTCTCTGCAATGACAACAGCAAAAGTACATCTGCAAGTATAAGTTGAAATTAGACTTACATATATCAATATTTGGATGATTGCTGTTATTAGAATTTGCCAAACTTTTTGCCAAGACAAAAATAAGATGGATGATCAATTGTAAGAAACCCTTTTCATACTACTCTTGTCTCTGAAAAAACTATCACCCATCCCCAGCCATATAAATGCATTTTAATTGTGAGTGCAGTGCAACTTTGGAATTAGGTTCTGATCTTTCTTGAACTTAACAGTATGGCATGATTCTGACTGCTTTTAGAAGAAAAATACCAGGTTAGAAAAATGTGTTTTTTTTTTATTTCTTCTTTTGGAAGATGCTTGACTGGAATTTACAAATAAATCACTGTAAGTAATAACATTATTTGTAATGCATTTCTTTTTAGGTTTTGATGTAATCAACATTTTTACTTTTAAAAAGAACCAAACAACAGTGTTATTCTTCTTAGTGTAGTGGATACCATTTCCTTGTTATTCTCAAAACATGCCTTTTGTGAAGACATTTTGAAGGACTTTTGTGCTTTTTTTCCCTATTTTAAGTGTCTTTTCCCCCAAGAGATGTTACCCTGTATGTTGGGGGTCCTGGGGGGGCACCCAAATTACCAAATAAAAACACAAGTTGGGGGGAATTTAGCTTGAGCACTCTCTTGGCTAAACAAGAGGCAAGGTAACTTTAGCAAGGATCTTTAACCCTATGTCTGTGGCTTCAGGTCAGAGAGCAGACAGCCAATTTTAAAAGTAACAAAAATAACAGTTTTATTGAAAGATAAACAGCAAATAAAACAACACGCACTCTAGCTAACTTGGAAACAGAAATAGAGAGTTTAGGGAATGGGTAATGGTCTCATAGTCCTGGGAAGAAAGATGGGGTTCCGGGGAAGAAAGCTCAGTGTGGCTGGCTGAGGGGAGCTCCTTAGACAAACTGGCAGCAAGGCGGGATGAAAGTCCAATGTAGTTCGAAGACGTCCCAAAAGTGGGGACCTTTTATAGGGTGGATTTTACCTACAGGCCATGTTATGCTCGGTGAGAACAAAGGAAATTTGGAGTTGGACAAAGGAGTTGGAAAAAGTCAGGTTTTGCATGATTAGCTTAGCTCTTAAGACAATAGCGTGGCTAGTTCGTTAATTGCCCGATACAATGGAATGGCTCGGCTCTCGGCCGTGCAGCTTTGTGTGGATATGCGCTGAGCAAAGCTGGCTTGCAGGGAGGTTTTTCCCTAAAGCAACGGAGAGGCTTAAGTTGCCTGCCTGAAAGAGGTTTGGAATGTACAGCCATTAACGGCCACGCCCTTACGTGCTTGTCCAGGGGGCCTCTGCAAGCACGTGGAGTAGGGTGGCAGAGAAAGGTCAAGCAAAGGCCAAATTATTTGATATCAAAAGGATATCTAGTGCTCTCATCAGACATATCGTAACCGTGATAACAGAGACAGTCAAAAATATCAAAAAGGAGCAGGTTAGCAATGAGCATTATAAAAAAGCATCCTTTTAATAATAAGTAACAAGGGCCCCCCAAAAAGCATCAGGCATAGATAGTTTTTCAGCAATAGGTACTGGACGATATGTTGGCAGTTCCATTTCAAAAAACACTGAATGAAATTATAAAAACAAGTATACCAAATTCTTGGAATGAGGCAAATATCACCCTCATTCCAAGAAAAGGGAAAGAGCGCAGAGAACCAAATAATTATACACCAATATCACTGCTCAATATAGATTACAAAATTTTTGCTAATATTCTCACCGAAAGACTAAAAAAAGTTCTTCAAGCGATAATAGATGAAGATCAAAATGGTTTCCTGTCAAAAAGACTAATTAGAAACAATAGAAGGACAGGAGCTGATGTAATTGAATGTTATGAGAAACATAACAAGAAAAAAAATGGCAATGATCTTTGTTGTTGCTGACAAAGTGAATTGGAACTTTATGACACAGCTACTTCAAAGAATGGAGACAGACCAACGTTTCACCACATGGATTAAAGAAATTTACAAAACCAAAGGGCCCAACTTATCATAAATGAGGAAAGAAAACAATGTGATATAAAAAAGGACACATGGCAAGGATGCCCCCTCTCTCTGCTTTTATTTATTATAATTCTAGAAATATTAAACAGAAACATACAAGCTAACCTGGGGTTAAGTAGAATCAATATGAAAGGCCAAACATACAAGCTCAAGGCAAATGTGGATGATTTAGTGATATTTCCAGAGGACTCCCTACAAGGATTGGAAGATTTCTTGATAAGTTGAAAAAGTTCAGTGATGTAGCTGGCTTCAAAATAAATTTAAAAAAGACAAGAATTCTGAGAAAAAATGTTGGGAACACAAAAAGGAAGAACTTTTAGAAGTAACTGAATTCAAAGTTGAAAAGAGAAGAAAATATTTAGGAATTTGGATATCCAAACAAAATACAGAACTTTTTCAACAAATCAGCTTGGAAGGAAATTAGCAGTTGACTTGAAAAACTGGTCCAAATTATAATTATCGTTACTAGCCAGAATTTCTGCAATAAAGATGAACATCCTGCCCAAAAAAATTTTTTTCCACAAAATTTATCTTTTATCATCAATTATAAGTGCTTTTCCCTACAGCAGAAAGAATGGTCAAATATCATTTGAAATGGGCAAAAGCCAAGAATAAAATGGAAAATTTTTGCAGCACAAAAAGAATGAGGAGGATGTGGATTACTGGGACTTTAAAAAGTAACTATTATGCAAGTAGATTGACTTGGATTATGGACTGGATTAAAGTGCAAAATATGAAGACCTTATCTTTAGAGGGGCCTGACCTTAGATTTGGTTGGCATGTTTATGTTTGGTACTGTAAGACAAAGCTAGATAAAAACTTTCAAAATCGTTATATTAGAAGATTGCTTTTAAATATTTGGTTGAAATTTAAAAATAAGTTATACAGAAAAATTCCCCAATTAGTTTCCCCTCAGGAGGTGTTTCACACAAGGTGCTGTGACCCCAAAGAAGACTGAGAAAGATATAAAGATTTATTAACTGAAAGAAGAAACACATAAGTCAAGCTGAAAACAAGAGAAGAAGTAGAAAGTACAGGATTTAAATGTCAGTGGTTCTTACACATGCAATTAACAGAGAGATTTAAAATGGACCTGAAACCAGAAAGAATTAAAAATAGAAGAGAACCTAATGAAATAGAAGAATATTATTTGACAATTGGAGACACGAAACTTTAGTTTTATAAAATGAAATTGATGGTTAAATGGGTACAAAATGTTGGGCATGACATTCAGGAGGAAAACCAAGAAGTTTACAGCATCCCAAAACTAGAAAGAAAACCACTTTAAAATGGTTTGTGGGTGGTATCCTGACATATTAGACAAAATGTACAAAACCAGGAACGCAAACTGTTGGAAATGAAAGAATCAATGGATACTTTTTATCATTTGTGGTGGTTGTGCCCAACGGCAAAAAAAATACTGAAATAATATTCACAGACCCATGTCAGTGATTTTACAACTAACTTTCCCTATGACTCCTGAACTCTTCCTTTTAAACATGCTAGATGGACTGGATTATGAATTTACCAAAAAAAAAAAAAACCTACTGGAGACTGTTATTGTGTATGATTACAATGGCTAGAATTCTTTATGCACTAGTTTAGAAAAGCAGTGATACTTCAGAGATTGAAGAATGGTTAGTAAAGCTGATTGAGATGAAAAACCTAAACAATCTGACATATTGGTTAAGGAGAAAAACACAGGAGCAAAATTATGTAGAGAACCAATAAGTAATTTCTTAGTAAAAAAAAATATGGTACGGTTATAAGCTGGTAATGATGAGATCATTATAAAGTACGATTAAAGTAGAGCTACTGACACAAACTAAAAATCATCTAAGAACTATCTTTTATCTTTTTATGATTTATGTCTTACACTGAAACAAGAGTGTGTACATCAAAAAAGCAGAAAGTCTTGCTATAAAGAGAAGAAACAAAAACAAAGCAAAAAATCAAATTGTAAGATTTCTAACAATAGGACAGCTGGAAGTAGAAATAGATTAGGGGTGTAAGGAAAAAGCAATTGATACATATTCGAGGTAACTGTTCACCTTACAAAGTTGAGCAGCTACAGATATTTAATATCAATGTATTTATTTGAATATAAGAAAAAAATTATTTGCAGATGGATAAGTATATAGATATGTACATATGTATTTATTTATTTATCCCTCCACATTCACTGGGTTAAGGGCACAGGATCCCTGTGAAAGTGGAAAAACCATGAATAACTTTAGGCTCTTCCAAACCAAATTTAACACACATAAAAGATATGATCACCATGTTCAACTCACCATGGATTCTTTAGAGGCATCAAGATTCCTTCACAAGGCAGAAGTGGGGGGTTGGTGGGGCTTACTGCCACCTCTACTGCCCCACACCATTTTTAATGGGGACTTACAAGCCTCAGTTGCAGTTTCTTAGTCTCACAAGGCTTGTAGTCCTTATTAAAAATGGCATAGAGTGGCAGCAGAGGTGACAGCAAATAATCCGTGAATAATCAAATTCGCAAAAGTGAAACTTGCAGATGTGGGGGACTCTTTCTTTGAAGTGCTCTGGACATATTTATATGTGTGTATATATGTGTATATGTCTGTTCTCCAAGCACACCATTTTCCTATTGATGTGGCCGTACATAAATAAAGAATTGTATCCAATCCTGTTGAGTCTCACGATGAATCTGTGCAACCTGCAAGTATACCTTAGAACATACCTGGCTTTCCTGAAATTGCCTGCTGGGGGAGATGGGTCATTATAAACCTGCTGTCCTTTAGGGAACCTTATTCTCTGTTTTGGATCTTTCTGTTGAGGGAAACCCACATTCAACTAGAATACATTTTCAGTACAAGTGCTTTAGACACTTTATGAGCACAGAATGAGGTTTATCTGCACAACAACATACATGAACAGTTCCTGTGGGGGTCTTATACCACGAGGTAAACATGACTCAACAGTGTGATGCGGTTGCCAAAAAAGTCAATGTAATTCTGAGCTGCATCAACAGGAGCATTGTGTCCAGATGGAGGGAAGTAGTGACACTCTATTATGCTTGGATCAGACCTCATCTGGTATAGTGGGTCCAGTTCTGGGCATCATAGCTGAAGAAGGATGCTGGCAAACTGAAACATGTCCAGAAAAGTGGAACCAAGATGATCAAAGGTTTGGAAACTAAGGCTCATGAGGAATGCTTTAAGGAGTTGGGTATACTTAGCTTGGAGAAGAGTCTGAGATGAAACATGATAACTATCTTTAATTTTTTAAGGGATGTCATTTAGGAAATGTTTCTGCTGCTCCAGAGGCAGGAACATGAAACAGTCCATTCACATTCAAGCAGCAAAAAAAGAGATTCCATCTAACATTTAGGAAGAACTTTTTGCTGTAAGAGCTGTTTGATAGTGGCATAGACTGCCACAGAGGATGGCAGATTCTCCATCTTTGGAGATCTTTAAACAGAAGTTGAAAGGATGTCTTTCAGCAGGACTTTGTTGTGTATTCCTGCATGGCAGGGAGTTGGATTAGATTACCTTTCTGGACCTTTCAAACTCTAAAATTCTGAGACTTACAAGCTGCTGTGAGATAAGTATGATATAGAGTTAAGTAGAAATGTTTTAATAAATTAAAAATATATTAATTTTCCTCAAAGGGTCAGATTTAATTCTGCCTATCTATCTCAATGCAACAATGTTGCAGTAATCAATTTATTCAAATTCAATGCAGAAACAGCATCCATGTTTCTGGGATTAAAGCTAGCTACCAAGGGACTAAGATAAGATAGGATCCCACCCCCACCCCACCCCCCACCCCAATTACTGTGCCCTGGCTGCTCTCCCCATCCTAGGAGAGAAGTGAGGAGTGAATGTCACAGCATTTGTTAAGAACTGTTACAAGCAGTTATCTCTTCTACAGTCACTGCATGTTGAGTGTTTTCCCTCCCAAATCCACCAGGACTTAATGTGCTGCCAAAATTCAGTACACTGCATTGCCTAAAAAAGAATGTATTTCCTTTCCTTTAGTGCATTTTTTTTTTGCCCTTAAAGGATTGCTTTGTCTTAATAGCAAAAGGGGCTTTTAAAGAAGAAAACACTGTTTTCCCCCACACTGGATCACCATATTATTAAGAACATTATCCAAATGTATTTTATACCATTTTCTACCTGAAACAGGCTGTAAAAATGAACAAGCAGAGCCTTATATGTGGTTTTTCTGTTGACCAACCCTGCTCAGTCACATATCAGCTAGTTTCCATTATTCCAACAGGCTTGTTTGGTGAGGAAAGTAACTGCTTGTTTGCCTAGTCAGAAAGAGAGCAGCTTTCTTTTTCTCTTTTTCCCCCATCCATGATTTCCATAACCTGGAAAGAGCTCTACTGAATTCATTCACAAAGATGCAAATTTACCTATTATTAATAGTAACTTGAATAATGTATTAAGTGTTCAAATGGACTTAGATGTCTAAAACCTTCTGAGCATCACAAAGCATTCAATGTACTTTAGCAGACTCAATCATACTAATTTCCTGGTAAATTAATGCTAGAAGGCAGGTATTATCAGCTGAAAAACGCTTGTGCCAAAGACAGTGAATGAAATATATTTCATTTTTTTAAGCCTTCACAATAGTTTAATAGTTTAATTTTGTAAGATGTAAGGGCAAGACTGATGCTATATATATAGGCTAACAGTCCCCAATTGCTCTCCATTCACAACAAGCAAACTAGTTCTATACACAAGAATGTTTAATTTTTATTTTTTTTTGGCATTTTATATTCCAACTTTCTCCCCCAAACTACTTTCACATGCTGCACCTAGCTTGTTCTATTCTGCATATGGATTACAGCTGAAAGAAGGATTGTTACTTATCATGGCTATACTCATTGTATGAATAACCATCAATTATACCCAGAGCATAGGTTGAAAGCCAGGATACACAGATGGAATGCCTCTGTTTGACCTCTTACAGATTCTGCATGTTGTGCCTGTGCCTATGTCTGTGTGTGTATGTGTGTGTGTGTGTGAGAGAGAGAGAGAGAGAGGGAGGGAGGGAGGGAGGGAGGGAGGTGGGTGGAGAAGACTTGAAATATCCATCAGTCTTCAGGTACTTATTTGTCCTCCACTTATGTTCTTCCTCTCCAGTTCCTAGGAAGATTTCCCCTGAATAGAAATCAATAGATCTTTTTGGCTGACATAGGACACATGTACCTATTAACTAAAATGTGTTTATGTACATTTTAGAAATTTTACTTCGTGTAATTTGCCAACAGCTTTGTTTTCTGTTGTACAATCTGTTGGAAGCCCAGCCATGTATAGATTTCTGACTACAAAATGCGTCCATGTCCATGGAAGTTCAGGAGGCATAGTTTTAGAAAATATAAATTCATTATAAAACATTAGTTGCATTAATTCCTCACACATACCTGACATATTGTGCATAGTACAGGTATACCACTGTAATTCTTGTTTCTTTAAGTGGTTGCTGTTTTAAGTCTATATCCAGAAAGGTGGTTAAGAGTAGCTTATTTTTTTTTAAACTGGAATTTCTCAGCTATCTTGTTATCTATCTTGCTATCTATCTATCTATCTATCTATCTATGCCCCTAAAATAAAACTGGGCGGGGGGAGAGATACCGTATGAACATTACCATGATGAGTTTCCATTTTATTTATTTATTCTGCACAGACAAGAAGAAAATTCAGTTGTATTCTCTATTGCAACAAAAATGTACTTGAAGTTCTGCTTTGAATTGCCTTGAATGCCTTGAAATGTTAATTATCCTACAATATGGTGCAGTGGTTTGAGTGCTCAACAACAACCCTGAAGTCCAGGGTTTTATTACCTGCTCAACCATGGAAACCCCCTGGGTGACCTTGGGTATGTCTCACACACTGCCTCCAAAACAAAAAACATGATAGGTTTGCCTTAGGGACCCCATAAGTTGGAAATAACTTGAAGACACACAACAGATATAGAAATTATGATTTTCAGGATTCATTAACAGCAATAGGTCTGAGTCAAGTTACCTTTTTGTAATCAAAACACTACATGGCTGAGTTAATACTCTGTTTGTTGTGTTGTCTCCTTTTCCAGTCTTCATGTTACCCTGGTTTCTAGGGGTCCCTTGGGGGACACCTCGATATGCTCCATATAAGGAAGAGTGGGGAACTTAAAGGAGCACAAGCGGTGGCAATATGAGAGGCAGGGTAACCTACTAGGGTCTTTTTACCCAGTTTTTATGGGGTCAGGCCAAGCCAAAAAACAGTCAAAGGTATCAAATAAATGATTTTATTTGAATGAAAATCTTACACACCAATGCAATCACTCACACACTCACACAAGACCTATTAAAAAGCAAAAGAGTGGGAAAATTTGATAGGGGATTCAGAGAGGGATTATAGATGGGGTGATACTGCACCTCTCCTGAAGTCCTTGGTCCAGGAAGCAGCAAGCAAAGTGGAACTCAGCAAAGAGAGAGCTGAGGGGATTACTCAACTAACAGAGAAATGGTCTGCTAGCGTGGCAGGGAGTTATCCAGAGAAATTCTCAAAAACTAGGACTATTTGTAGGGGAAAACATACCTCAAGGGCAAATTCTCTCCCAGGGAGAACAATAGGCACCCCAAAGGAAAGGAAGCTCCACAAAGGCAACTTGTTTTGCATGATGGCTTTATGATGTATTGCC
The DNA here is from genome assembly GCA_948474755.1 of Ctenosaura bakeri. Taxonomy (NCBI): domain Eukaryota; kingdom Metazoa; phylum Chordata; class Lepidosauria; order Squamata; family Iguanidae; genus Ctenosaura; species Ctenosaura bakeri. The sequence goes on along the minus strand of CAOLHI010001804.1, from coordinate 706,624 downwards.
AATGTTTCAGGATCTTTGGTTGCAATGGGTTGTAATGTAAATTTTTGTAGATGGTCCTTGCTTTGGATGATTTTTCTGGAATCATAAGTGCTCAACTTGAGGAAAACATGCTAATTCCCTCATGTTGGCTTCTTTGTGGCTGAGGACCCTTTGTTTACCGTGAGTTTGCACAGCTTGACGTCTCCTTGGGCTACGTGACTGGGGATTTTACTGGCCTGACCTAGTTCTTGATCATTCGACCGTTGCTGCCTATGTGCTCCTTCAGGCAACCTCTCTGGTTGCCTGGATTTGATATTTGATATTAAAAATTGTAGACCCCAGGATAGGGTGTACCAGTGGAATAACAATCCCCCCCCCAAAAGGACAATGAGTGTACTATATTGTACATTTTCCAATTAAACAACAAATATTTTTAGAGCCTAATTGGGAGCGTGAAACCTAACCTAACATACAAAGGAATTGAGTAAAGTTGCAGTAAACCACCAAAAAGGGAAGAAAACATTCAAGAGGGAGAGAGAAAGGAGAGTTGTTTTATCATTGAAAGAACAAGACATAGCAAAACATAGAAATCGCCCTCACCAATGGATTGATAACAAAAAAATAACCGGTATAAACAGAGAACTGGCAATAATTCCATGTATGTGTCCCAGATTAGTGGCAGGATAATAGAAAAGTCATTGAAGGAAGCAGAAAACCAAAAATAGTCCAATATCAGAAGCTTGAATGCAAATGTTGGCCATGGAACGTCCCTCCCCCTTGAATCCAAAAAGTTCTTTCAAAAAGGAAAACTGGTAACGGTCCTTGTAAAAAGGTAGTAGGTAAAAGTTCATCTTGGGAAATAATAAAAAAAAAGTTCTGATGATCGGCAGATATTACTTAGCACTTCACATATATTATACATTATTTCAGTAATCTACACAGCTCTCCACATCCAAAATGCTCATTTAATTTGTGGTACTAAAACCTTCTTTATTCTATATTGGATTCCTATATTATTCTTTGCACCTAAGAATATCTTCTAGCCTTTCAGAAGCTTAGAATTCATTATAGGTGGGGGTTTTGTGGTTTTGAACAAGTAACTTGTGCATCAACCTGTTTAAAATTTTTGTATTCATCTATTTACAATAACTGTGCTGTGAAATGATGATGGCATTGTTGATGCCCATTAGACATCTCCATAAATGAAAATGTTCAAGTCTTTGATCTTACCAAAGGCCCAAATAAGCCTGGTCATGAATGGATCATCCTCTAGTGTGATCTGTTCGGTAAACTGTTGCCTTTGGACCTGATAGATACCATTTCAATTCTTTTTCCCTCTTCAGTCCTAGGTGCCAGTGGGTGGTTTTTCTATTAGAAAATAAATATGTTTTTGTTGTTCAGTGTGCAGTGAATGTCTGCTTTCTAGGTGCAAATGTGTTTTTCAGAGCTGCAAATTTATTTTTCTGCCCTTGAAATGTCTGCCTTCTATAGGCTGTTTTTTAATGAGAAATCACATTAGCACATTCATCTCCAGGTGAAAATGAGAAAAAGTCATTTCTGATATATTCTAGCAGGTTTACTCTGGTTCTGTGATTGTTGCATACAATCTATCAGCCTGACTTGTGCATCTTGAACATTTGAATTATAGCTGTCTACTGATTATTCTGAAGCTCAAACAAGTTAATGATTATAAAGCTATCTGCATGTTTTTAGTGTTGCATGCATGATTAGTCACTGTCACCAAAGCAGTCACAGGAACAACGCCTTCTAACTTCTATTTTCTCTTTTTCTTTCTTTCTTTCCTTCTTTCTTTCTCTGTTTTAAAAAAAATTGAATGGAACAAGAGGTTTTAGATACTGATTCTGCTGTTGTTATTTGGACTAGTCTTGTTGGGAAACAATTTAAACTTGTCCCATTTAAGCACATTAGAAGACAAATCACACATTTTAACTATAACAGAGTCAGTTTGATGATGCCTGAAAATATCCATATGTTCATTTCCCCTCCAAGAAGAAACCAGGCAACAGGAAAGGAAACCAGAGATTAAATGTCTAGACTAAGGAAGGCAACTGTGTTGGGGGCAGTGTCCATTTGTCATATATTGTTGAACTCCTGGTGGGCCACGCTGCCATACCAAGTTGAAACTAGAAGTCATGTGGCATTTTCAGATGGAGGGATTTAAAGGTGTATGGTGAGCTGTAAGGGGTAGAAAAACCACTACATTTTGTGTTTGGAGGCAGTTTAGGGTAAAAAACAGTCTGGAAAAAACTTTAAAGGATAAATGTGTAAATGTGTATCAATACATATATGCCATTCTTTAAAAAGTAAAAGCAGGCCATCTGTCTGAAGAAGCAAGGTCAAACAATGCTTGAGTGTTTTACTTGAGCATAAAACAAATTGAAAAACTAGGTTCACAGTGAAAATGAATTAAATATTTTGACCAATATGGGTCATGTTATGCCTGCTTCTTCTCATTGCTACAGCAAGACAAAACTGAAGTTCCCAGATTATGGGATAGTGGAAACAACAATACTGACAGTTTTTAAAAAATGTTACTTAAAAGAATAAATATAACATACTACAGCTCTCCGTAATGCAAAGGAGGTAGGATGATGTTCAGAGACCAAGAATATCATCCTACTACCACTCAGTTATGGACGACTTTAGCATGTTATTATGTTCATTCTTATTTAAAAGAACTTTCCAAATTTAACATGTACTATAATTGATGTTAGTTTTACATCTTCAACTCAGTAAAGAAGAGAAATTAAAAGCTCGAACATGTTAACATTTTTCTTCTACTTCATTGATGCTTCCCTCCCCAAAAATACACACTTCATTAAATTCTGTTAAAGAGCTTGTTTTTCTTTTCTTCCCACTTTTAGAACTTGGAAAGATTGATCAAGAGATCCGTAAATACAATACACCAGGTTTTTCTGGCTGCTTGTCCAGAGTGCAGTTCAACCAGATTGCCCCCCTCAAGGCAGCCTTGAGATCAACGAACATCTCCTCTCATATCCACACAGAAGGAGAACTTGTGGAATCCAACTGTGGAGCAAATCCACAAACCATTCAACCAATGTCTTCAGCAACAGATCCTTGGCATTCAGATTCTGGTAATGTTGGGCTTAATTTCTGGCAATAGGATTCATTACTTTTATTTATCTTTAGATAAGACTTCTGGCAACTAAAGTTGGTTACAATGATTATGGCTGAAATAAAACTCAGAATGGTAGTAAGATAAGACTGCCCATTCTCATTTGTGTATTTTTGGTGGTTTACCTGTGCTTCACATTTATCATTTTCACTCCCCTAAAATTTTATTACAGATACATCTTTCTTTCAGATGCTAAAGTTAGGTTCTAAGTGATAGTTTTATTTGCTTATGTATATTTGTCTTGTGTGTATTTTCCTTGTTTTAATTTTGTAAATATGATTGTGAAGGGAGGAGTTGGCAAGCCTCTTTGGTGTCAGCCAAACACAGCTCAGGGAATGCTGTGAAGGGGCCCACAGGAGAGAAAAGTTACAAAACTGAGGCTTATCTCTGACAGAGAACAAATAGGAAAAAGATTGCATAGAGATAGGGAAAAGATGGCATAGAGATAAGGAAAAACTGTAATAAACATACGACAGTCAGCTGGAGGAAGAAATCGATAAGAGTTTGGGGAGTTGTGAATGATTAAATAGTTCAGGGGTTAATGTGTCATCTGTGTATTAATAAACTTTTGCTTGTATATTCTTTTTTAAAACTGTGTATGGCTGTTCCTGATTGGTTTTGACAGTGAGTCTGGTCACAGTTATCACAGTGAACTCATGGAAAAACACCTCTACTGGTCTGTACAGGGATCAATTTGAGTCCCAAATACTCAATCCAGGGAGGGATCTTGAGAGAGAAAGGAGCAAAATGAGTGACAGGAGCCCAAGAGCTTATAACTGTGGGGTCATCATGATGAGGGAATCTGTCACATATTTTTGGTGCCAAGTGGCAGGATCATTATAGACACAATCACAGATAGTGTGACAATATGGAAAATAAAAGGAATAATAGAATTAGCCAGGACTCAGCATGAACAAGAAATAAGAATTAGTTCTTTGTGCAGCTGTAGCCACAAGCTGGAGAGCAAGGGGTGGAGTTGCAGTGGTCTATTGGGATAATAATCCCGTGACCAGGCACCACACTCCTCAGTCTACAGGGCCTGAGTGTGTTTCTTTAAAGGTGAATATTCGGGACAGATTAGGAATTCTATTAGTTTATTGCCCACCCCACTATTCAACAGTCTCCCTTCTTGAATTAGCTGGGGAGGCCTTGGGAGTCTCCATGGCTTGTGATGTTGAGGGACTTCAAAATTCATGCTGAGCCTTGTCAGGAGTGATTCAAGATTTCATGTCTGCCATGACAACCATGAGTCTGGCCCAAGTGGTATCTGGACCCACTCATGCTGCTGGGCAAACTCAAGATGTTGTTTTCTATACAGGACGGGGTTGATGGTGATCTGGAAATAGAGCTTTCTACTGTTCCATTGTCATGGACACATCACTTCTTGGTCAGGCTTAGACTTACTGGGACTCAGAGCCTCTACAGGAGTGAGGACCATTAAGATAGTCTGCTCCAGGAGGCTTATGGATCAGGATGGATTCCTGATGGCTCTTGAGGAGATTCCTGCTGCCTTAGCAGGTGATCCTGTTGAAGCCACAGTTGATTTCTGGAATGGGGAAATGACTAGTAGACACAAATGCTCCTAAGCATCCCTTTTCACAGAGTAGAGCTAATCCAGACCCCTTGTCTTCTAAAGAACTGGCAGCAATGAATTGAACAAGACAGAGACTAGAACAACAGTGGCAGAAAATTCAGAGTGAGTCCAATCCGATGCAGGCTAAAAACTAGCAGAAGGCCTATGATGGGGTAATAAAGGTAGCAAAAAAGGGTTGCCCACGTGACAGAAAAGCCATGCAGTGAGTCAGGAACATAGCCAGGGCCACCAATGTGAATGCTGGATGAGGCAGGATATAAGTTATACTACCCCTGTCCATTCCTGGGGTAATGAGGAGTAGCAGAGCAGACTGTACTGAATTCCTCCCCTGAATATAGGGAGGGAGGCAGATGGGATTCTCTTCCAGCAATGCCCAACATCTGCACCCTACATAGTTCTCCTGCCTCTCCTGTAACCCATCCCTGGCCAGCAGAGGCCTGACCCCACCCAGACACTGAGGCCAATATGTGGTGTTGGCCAAAGCGCAGAGTGGCTACCATGCAGTCATGGCCACAGGTCCAAATGAAGTGAAGGAAAAGAAAGAAGGAAGAAGAGGAAAAAGGAAATGAGGAATAAATGAAATAAAAGGAAGAAGGGGCAGACAGGGAGAGAGGAAGGAGGAAAGAAAGGAAGACAGTAGGAGAAGTGGGTGAGAAAAGAAAGGGGAAAACAGAAAAGAAAAGAGACAAAGAGAAAAAAGGAAAAAAGAAAAAGAAGGAAAAGGAGGAAGAAGAAAAAGAATCAGAGAAAGGAGAAAATGGAAATTAAGTCATCCCAAAAAACCTCCTGTCCCCCACCCCACTTTCCATGCCAGGACCTTCCTTTTGGCTATGAACAGGCAGACCATGTAGCACCAAGGAAACTCCTTATGTGCGATGTGACCTGTTCTCACATAGAAGCCAGGCAGCAATGTTTGGCCAGCATGCCAGCAGGCCTAAATATATGCCTGCTGGGTCTTGCTTGAAGTCTCACAAGACTTGTAGTCTTTCAAGAGTTTGGCTTGAGAGACAGCACATGAAACATGCCAGATCTCATGTCCAAGACTTGTGATGGCTGTGCCATCACAAGACTTGGCCTGGGCCTATCCCAAGCAGCTGCCCAAGGCAGGCCAGGCCCCCAGTGCAGCCTCAGAGATAAGCTCACTGCAATACACTCCCCCATCCTGCACAAGGCACATTGGGGTGAAATTTCTCTGTTGCCATGGTGACCCTTCACACTGGTGCTGGAGCAGTAGTCCCTTTTTCCCATTGGACACCAGTGAACTGAAAATAAACCAGCCTCTTTGGAATTTCAGTTACCTCATATATTTATGTGAAAAAGAGAAGCTTGTCATTTGATGGCATGACAGCCTATAAAACATTTGGTTTTGATTTATTGTGGAATTAAAAACAGTCTGCTAAGTGTTTCTGAATTGTTCCAGTTCCTGTTTGCTGTTTAGTTATTCACCAACTGTTTGTTAAGCACAAATTCAAAGAGATTCAGCCATGTACAAAGACAGATGGCATTCAAACCAGCTTCTTCTTGGTTCTTTGATTTTTATTTTTATTTTTTGCATTTTTGTTAAAAAAAATAAGCAGACTGTAAGTTAAAAATGTGCTGCTCCAACAAAATATGAATGATAGTTGAATATAAAGGGGAAAATTACTAATATTTCCTTCCAGTCTGAAAAAGGCTTAATTACTGTATATTCAATAATGATTTGCGCAACCATCAGTTTTTAAGTATCTTAAGAATAAAAAATTAAGTAGGTTCAGCAGATGAGTTAGGGTGAAGGCATAATATAAACACAAGTCATAGGATAAATGACTGATATATACCTCAGTGAATCCAATACTTGTCCAGTAATCAATCTTCTCCACTCCCTACATGCACATTTCAAGTAAGCTCTCCTATTTTTTTTAATATACTACATAAATATTCTTGCAGCTATTTATTAACCACCTTATGGTTTGTTTGTTTTTTAAATAAAAATTGTTCCAGGTGAAGAAGCTTGGTGCTGGGGACGGGAGGCAATGAGTGTCACCTAGGGGTACATTCCCTTTCAGATATAAGAACCATTTTACTCAAGCATCAGCCTTGAAGGAAAAACTGATACTGAACACAGAGTGAAGGGAGGTGCTTTCAGAATAATGTCTCTGCTGTTTAAAAAAAGTGTCATAATCTTTAAGTTAACAAAATAGGCTTATAGAGGAACAGACTAATTGCCCACCTGGATCAGTTTGTCTGCTGTGACTCTGAGCAGCTCTCTGTGGTTTTTTTTTTTTTTTTTTTTAATTTTTATTAATTATATAACTAAATCACAAATACAAAACAAGAAAAAAAAATTAAACACCATGTGATATACATAATAGTGAATTAAAAAAAAATAATTTTTTTTTCTTTTTCTTTTTTTCTCTTCTCTTAAGCAATACTAACTTTCATTGTTATTTTGCACCTTTACCCTTAAATTTATAAATCTGTTCAACTATTATAATTTCACATTTAATTCAATATTTTTCACATCCCCTTTAATCTATTTCTATTGTTAATTCTTTTAACTTTTTTTTTTAAAAAAACATTGACATCACTTATCCTTTTAAATCTATAAATCACAAGTTTAACACACACACCTACTAAGAATTACAAAATATACAACATAAAAGAAAAACAAAACTAAAACTAAAAAATACCCACCCCCCAGAGCCAACTTTTTATTTAATCCACTTTCCAAAATTGCCATTCTTCTTTTGACAGGGTAGTATTACTATCTCTTTTCAGAACTTTATCCAAAAATATTTTCCAAATTTCTTCAAAATCATTCCCTTTAACCAAACCTTTCATAAACCTAATTCTACATGTTAGTTTATCATTAATTGCGATTTTCCACACTTCGTTATACCATTCCTCTATTTGAAATTTTTCATTTGCTTTCCATTTTTTTGCTATTATTAATCTCGCTGCAGTTAACAAATTTGTTATTAATTCTTTCTTTACTTGAGTACACTCAACCTTATCATATATAGATAACAATGCAATATTTGGACATACTGGTATATCTGCTCCTATAATCTCTTTTATCTCTTTAAAAACCTTTTGCCAAAACTCCATTATCTTATTGCAATTCCACCACATATGCATATATGTACCAATTTCTTGACATCCTCTCCAACATAATCTTGAATATTTCTCATCTATTTGATTTAATTTCACTGGAGTCAAGTACCATTTCCACACTAATTTATAATAATTCTCTTTTATTCTTATTGATAATTTTTTTAAATGACGTTGTTTCCAAATTTTTCTCCATTCTTGTATATCTATATTTTGTACTATCTCTTCCTCCCACATTTTTCTAAGAAAATCTTCTTCTTGTTCTTTTGCTAATATTTTATATATTTCACTTGTAATACCTTTTAGTATTTCATTTTCTTGCATATTTTCTCTTTGAATAATAATTTGTTCAAATTTAGTATATTCTTTAAAATCCTTAACATATCTTTTCATACTCTTTGTCCATTGCTCTAATTGTATATAATTTAACCAGGATATTTTAGTTTCCTGCAATCTCTCTTTCATTCTATCTTTATTTATCATTATTTTCATCCATTCTTTTAATCTATAAATTTTTTGTTTTTTTATTTCTTTCTCTATTATTTCTCTTATCTCTGTGGTTTCTGAGAGACATCTTAACAGCTCTACAGTAGCAGAAGCCAAACTGTTGCCCTGGGGATACATGTGCTACTTTTTCAGTACCTGATATGCCACAATATCTTGGACTGCCCCTTTTTTGTCAAAAGGAGGTGTGACTTACCTTTCGGACAAGCTTCCAGGAGTGGTGATTTGTCCTTTTAAATAGGTTCCAGGAGCCCTTAGCACTGTATTACCAAAACAAAAAACAAAAACAAACAAACAAAAAAACCTCAAAACCAGAAGTTCAACCCATTTCTGGTTCATTTTATTTTTTTCCTTCTTGTTTGGCATTTTGGGCATTTTTGAATACTCAGAGAGACCCAGGAACAAAAATTGGCCCACAAACTCACAAAGGTTGCCCATCCCTGCTTTCATGCTATACTGTATGGTGTTGTAGAAATATACCCCTCCAGAGTGCTATCTCAGCATGTTGTCAGAAATTATATCATTAGTACTTCCAGAAGGCTTCCCAGAGAACTACTATACTTTCCAAGAAGCCATGCTTATTTCAGATAATTTGGATTTTGGAGTTCAGAAAGAAAGTAGCAAAGGTAACTTTTCAGGGACATTGTGGCCAGCTGCAGCTACTATTGACTTGGGGCCACTGTGTTTTGTTTGTTTGAATTTTCAAAGGAGAAAACATGAACACAATGGCCATTTCCACACAGGGCGAGGGAATCGCCCCGTGCCACTACTTACCGGGTCTTATGGCTCCCCAGTCCGGTCCAGGCTGCACCGGAGCAGTGCGTGCTCATCGCTCCGCACTGCTCCAGCATTGAAAAAGGCGGCTTCCGGTTGGTCGAGGCTCTCGACCAACCACTCAAGCTCACCAGCCTAAAGCCCACCCCCAGCAGATCACCGGCTCGCATTGGTGTGAGCCTGCAAATCTGCACAAAGGAGCAGGCTCGCACTGGCGTGCTCCATGCTTTTGAAAAACCAAAAGAGACAGGTTTTTCAAAAGCACGCTAGATGACCACTTGGGATCGTTCCGGAGCAGGCTGAGGTGCAGATCTACGTTAAGTAGTCCGGACCCAGTCCGCTCCCAGGTGCAGATGTCCTCTCTGGAGGACAGACTGCACCATTTCAAATACCCTGTGCGGAAATGGCCAATGTTAACAACAACATAATGCTGGGTACTTTTGCAAAGCAGGGAATGGTAACAGTATGTGCTCAACAAGTAACAAACTTAGTAACTTTTTAAAAGCAATATTACAAGATATGTTATCAGCAACAAAACATATGAAAGGGAAAATTAAAATCCTCCTTTCCTCTGTGGATGACTGAGTATCACATGTAGTTTGGCCCCTGTTATTTTCAAAAGTGTTATCTTGTTCTTTGGTTATCTACCTTTAATAAGTACAGAAAAATAAAATACAATTTATCATTGGTTGAGTGTGTTTCCATAATCTCTGACAATATAGGTTAGAGCTGGGAAAGAATCCTACCTAAATGAAACTTAGAAAAGTTACTTTTTAGACTACAACTCCCAGATTCTTCCATCCATTCTTTGATTTGTAGTCCAACAACAGTGTTCCAGTTTAGTAAAAAAAAAAACCTGAATAGCTGCCGCTAGTCAGTGTTGACAATACAAAACAAAGGGTCTGGCTCATTCTCATGCATCTTCCTATATCCCCTTCTCCCATTTCATCCAATGCAGCAAAAATGTATTGACATTTTGATGGCAGGTGAAATTTTATTAATTTTTATATGCAAAAAAAGGTATTGAAATAGTTAATGACCCTTATTTTCATGCTTCTGTGAATAAATAAGAGGAAGTTTTATTTCTGACTGAGGTTTTGCAGCTCCATTCTTTCGTTCCCAAATGACTTAATAACAGTGTTTGAATTTCCTATAAATCTGTAATAGAACTAAAGAGTGTTTTTTTTAAAGACCCTTCTATCTTGCCTGATTCTTGACATGCCTCTGCACATCTTTACCTCTTGTACCCAACTTAATTACAATCCTTACTCCATCCTTGACACTTCATTAGAAGGTACAGACAGTTGATGTGCAGCTCTATGCAAAAGTCATAAATTCTCATGGCACTGCCTGAAAAGACCGTGGATTTCAAACTGTTCTGTATATAGGCCTGAGTAGAATTTTAATGCTGTAGGAAGATAAAGCAGATCACAGCACAAAAAAAAGACGATTCTCTACAATGGGAAAAATCACTAGACATTGCTAGAAATTCTGTTTTCAAAAAATTATCAGGAATGATATCAGAAGTGGCACACTATCACACTTAAATCATGATTTTATTGCCTTTCTGTCTCCTTGCCTCCTCTACTTCTTTTCTCCTCAAAAAAAAAATCAGGATAGATTGAAAGAATTTTCCCTAGTTGTGCAGATTCAATACCTTTCTTCTTTTTTAAACTCATTTTGATTTCCTTTGGTCCTCTAAAAATGATTGTGTTTAACATAACGTACACACTAATATGTTATTTTGTATTAAAAACTCTTAGGGATTTTATCTGTCCAACAAAATGATCTTCAAGTGTGCACTTGTGTCATTTCAATATCTGTGACCCTTCTTCCCCGCTGCATATGAAAAATAAATGTTAAACAATGCTAATCATTATGTGAAAAAATGATTTCTCTTTGTGATGAAAATTTCAAGGAAAATATTGTCTCCAATATTTTGGTGACAATATTCATTTTGTATTATTCTTTTTAATTGAAATGTTACTAGAGATACTACTGATAGTTATAACATGGTCACACATCTATTTAAATTGCAATGTTTTGAGTTTGCTGTCTATGAAGAAGTCAGATACTATGGTTTTATCTTTCACCAAATCTTAGAATCATAGAATCATAGAAATGTAGAATTGGAAGAGACCATAGGAGCCATCCAGTCCAACCCCCTGCCATGCAGGAACACCCTCAAAGCACTCCCGACAGATGGCCATCAAGCCTCTGCTTAAAAACCTCCAAGGAAGGAGACTCCACTACACTCCAAGGTAGCATATTCCACTGCCGGACAGCCCTGACTGTCAGGAAGTTCTTCCTGAGGTTCAGGTGGAATCTCCTTTCCTGCAGCTTGAATCCATTGCTCCTTGTCCTGGAGCAGCAGAAAACAAGCCCTCCCCCTCCTCTACGTGGCATCCCTTCAAATATTTAAACATGGTTATCATGTCCCCTCTTAACCTTCTCTTCTGTAGACTAAACATACCCAGCTCTCTAAGTCTATCCTCATAGGGCATGGCTTCCAGGCCTCTCACCATTTTGGTCGCCCTCCTCTGGACTTGCTCCAGCTTGTCAATATCCTTCTTGAATTGGGGTGCCCAGAACTGGACACAGTATTCAAGATGGGGTCTAACCAAAGCAGAGTAGAGTGGTACCAGTACCTCCCTCAATCTAGGCACCATACTCCTATTGATGCAGCCAAGAATTGCATTGGCTTTCTTGGCTGCCGCATCACACTGCTGACTCATGTTCAGCTTGTGATCTATGAAGACTCCTAGATCCCTTTCACACGTACTGCTATCCAGCCACGTGTCCCCCATCCTATATTTCTGTATTCCATTTTTTCTATCTAAGTGTAGGACCTTACACTTCTCTCTGTTCATCTTCATTGAGTAGAGAATATTAGTGTTTCTTAATTATCTATAATGGTCAGTTGGTATCTCCGAATGGAGAGGTAATTTTTTCCAGTCCATCCCAATATTTTGAATGGTTATGCTATTGGGTCTTGGAGGATGCTTCCAAGCCAGTTAGAGGAAGGAGATAACATAAGAGGAATAGAGGAGGGTAGAGAAAAGGAACAGAATAAGCCATCTGGAACAGTAACAGCACCAGAACAATAGTTCTTATTCATTGTATCTGTGACTCTCATATATGAGTCATCTGCACCCATGCAGCACCTTCTAGAGGTGAGTGGCCATGTTCCCTCTCAGTATGCATGTTTAGAACCTGCCCAGTCCTTCAGTCCCTTTACATCGTAGCAGCAGCATCAATAGAAACTTGTTCCTCTTGAGTTTTTCTCTTCAAGATTTCTCCACTCATTCTTTATCATTTAGAATTGTTCCTCTTCATTTTGGTCAGCCCTTCCATGAACCTACAGCCTCAAAAGGGAACAAAAGGAAGCTTTAAAAGCTGTGTGAATTCCTGAGGAAAGATATATCAGCCAAACAGCCTCTCTCATTGTTTTTGTGCCTTGACAAGGAACACAAAAATTACCAGCATTGTCAGGCTCAGTCATCCTCTTTAAGTCCTCCTGTGGGATAAGATGAATAAAGTTATGGATTTGACTGCTGAAAATTGGCCTTTGCAAACCTCAGCATCTCCTCAAAGCTACCTCTCTCTCTGGAACTGTTGACTGCACAGACAGTCTCTATTCACTTGTTACTAACCGACACATTGGTACAAGTTGATAGGGAATCAGTAAAGGTTGCTTCTACTGTTCCATTCATTTCTCTTAGACAGCAAGATCAAGTGCCTCCAGCTCCTGGTCAATCATATGGATTAATTAAGAAGTTGAACCCCATGTAAGGATGCCAACTTAATAAATACCTTGAAACACAAAGACAACAAGGATAAAGAGGCACCTTGGGCTTCTGAGTCTCCTTCTATTAAGCTCCAGCTTCATCCTAAGTCTCATTCACCACTGGACTTGAAAGAATCTTTTCCAAGGAAGACATGGTCAGCTCCACCACACTACAGGCTTCTGTTCCCGCCATCACAGATCAACAGTTTGACATCTTGATGCTGACAGGCTTATAACCATCAGTGTCTATGCAAATGTACTTATTCTTTCCTGAAACTTCTAAAATCTCCTGTGTTGATATTTCAGAAATCTCAGCAAGAGTTGGAATGTTCATCATCAAATGAAGTTCTTTACACCATTTCTTTTTCAAATGAAAAAAAAGATAATGGTTTGTCTTTGAAGGAACAGTGCACTACTTTCCAGTGGTAGATAGATCTCCTTCTAATCATTTTTTCTAGCAAGTTACAAGGCAATGATATTTATCTCACAGGGTACATCATTAACCTTCTGTTGAAAGGAATCACTCCAAATCCCCATGGAAAACAGAAAGCCAATCTCTATCCTGTTCATATCAATTCTAATCTTGTCAATTCTGCTCCAACACTCCATCATGATCTCCATCAATGATTCAATCTAGATCTACTTTAGGGATCATTTTGTTCCTGTCATACATACATGTACACATATATCTATGCAACCTCCTTCAATGCGTTACAGGAGATTCCTATCTCAATACTGGGACTGCTTCTCTTTATCTCAATGAGATCAGGATTAATAGTACAGTTGCTGGTAGCACCCTTACAATGTTCCTATTTCACTATTATCCATTACCATCACTCTTGCCTTTTTCTAAGTTTGCCCTCCTATCTATCTCACTGTAGATGAATAGTTATGAACTTGAGACCTCCAGCTTCTCCACAGAGAAAAACACATTGTGCTGTGGACCAATATTCTCAAGTCTGAACTACCTTTCTGCTGCTGTGGTGCTGCAGACCCCTTCTCAAGGGCAACAGCTACTGACCTTGGCTAAATCTTCAGTATCATTTGTGATACATGAATTGCTATGAGTTCTAATCTCTTCCAGCAGACTGGAAGAGGGCAAATGTTGTCCCCATCTTCAAGAAGGGGAAAAAAGAGGACCCAAATAATTATTGCCCAGTCAGCCTGACATCAGTACCCGGAAAGATCCTGGAGCAGATCATTAAGCAGTCAGTTTCTAATCACTTAGAAAGGAACGTGGTAATCACGAGAAGCCAGCATGGATTTCTCAAAAATAAGTCATGCCAGACTAATCTTATCTCTTTTTATGATAGAGTTTCTAGCTTGATAGATGAAGGGAATGCTATGGATGCAGCATATCTCGATTTCAGTAAGGCCTTCGACAAAGTTCCCCATGATATTCTTGCAATGAAGCTAGTAAAATGTGGGTTGGACAGGGCTACTGTTAGTTGGATTTGTAATTGGTTGACCGACCGAACCCAAAGGGTGATCACGAATGGCTGCTTTTCATCCTGGAGAGAAGTGACTAGTGGGGTGCCACAGGGTTCTGTCCTGGACCCAGTGCTCTTCAATATTTTTATCAACGACTTGGATGAAGGAATAGAGGGCATGCTCATCAAATTTGCAGATGATACCAAATTGGGAGGGGTTGCTAATACGCCGGAGGACAGGATCAAAATACAAAATGACCTGGATAGATTGGAGAGCTGGGCCAAGGCGAACAAAATGAAATTCAACAGAGAGAAGTGTAAGGTCCTACACTTAGGTAGAAAAAATGGAATACAGAAATATAGGATGGGGGACACGTGGCTGGATAGCAGTACGTGTGAAAGGGATCTAGGAGTCTTCATAGATCACAAGCTGAACATGAGTCAGCAGTGTGATGCAGCAGCCAAGAAAGCCAATGCAATTCTTGGCTGCATCAATAGGAGTATGGTGTCTAGATCGAGAGAGGTACTGGTACCACTCTACTCTGCTTTGGTGAGACCCCATCTTGAATACTGTGTCCAGTTCTGGGCACCCCAATTCAAGAAGGATATTGACAAGCTGGAGCAAGTCCAGAGGAGGGCGACCAAAATGGTGAGAGGCCTGGAAGACATGCCCTATGAGGATAGACTTAGAGAGCTGGGTATGTTTAGTCTGCAGAAGAGAAGGTTAAGAGGGGACATGATAACCATGTTTAAATATTTGAAGGGATGCCACGTAGAGGAGGGGGAGGGCTTGTTTTCTGCTGCTCCAGAGACCAGGACAAGGAGCAATGGATTCAAGCTGCAGGAAAGGAGATTCCACCTGAGCCTCAGGAAGAACTTCCTGACAGTCAGGGCTGTCCGGCAGTGGAATCTGCTGCCTCGGAGTGTAGTGGAGTCTCCTTCCTTGGAGGTTTTTAAGCAGAGGCTTGATGGCCATCTGTCGGGAGTGCTTTGAGGGTGTTCCTGCATGGCAGGGGGTCGGACTGGATGGCCCCTGTGGTCTCTTCCAACTCTACATTTCTATGATTCTATGATAATGGGAAATTTGTCTTCCTCTGATACTGTCAATTGTCTCCAAAGAATTCTATAAAAGCTCCTAATTCAGAATTATCACCAGAAGAGGAAGCTTTGTGTCATTCTTCCACTTCTTCAGAGTACTTATCCACCCACATCTTTGGGCACAATTGTTGGGGGTGAGAACCCACAGTGTCCATATAGTTATAAGTAGCCATTTGTGAACAAATCATTCAGATAGCAAAAGTACTGAAACTGGAAATTAAACGTCCTAAGATGCCTTTTACTAATCCTGTCCATGAAAGAGTTCAGTCTCAGATGGCCCCACTGGCACTCGTTCTATTATTGCTACTGCTGCTGCCTCTCCTCCTCCTCCTCCTCCTCCTTCTCCTCCTCCTCCTAGATTGTAAAGATTATCCTGGAACTCATCCTAAACCATCCCATGCACTCCTTGCAAAATAGAAAATATATACTGAGTGCAATAACAATTGTTGGATTCTCTTCGGGTACCACTTACCTAGTTAAATTATTGTGGAGGTAGCTCAGACTGAATTTTCTCAAAAGGAGTGTACTAGTCCTGTCAACAGAAAAGCTGTCCCATCACAGTATATAGCAAATCATGAACAAGGCCTGGGTACCTGCCAACAAATACTATGCAAGAAAGTAGTGTTATCCCAAAATGCGGGTGACTCAAGGGTCTACCAACAATACCCACCACATGAGGGGGGAGGAATTCATTAGTTCAAAATGAGGAAGCCTGTGAGAGACTTATTGAGGTCTTTCCACCAATGTTTACAGGGTCACACAGGAAAGAACCAATCAGAGAATCCAAAATGTAAACTCAAAATGTGTTTTATTGAAAGATTCACACATACATGCACAGATCTAAACACTCACACGTGCACACAAGGACTAGCCAAAGGATAAATTGAGGAAAGTTGTGGATAGAAGAATTCTAGGGTTTGGAGTGATAATTACTAGTCCAGAGGGACGAGAGAAAAGCAGCAATGTGGCTTAGGTCTCATTCAGGAATCTGGGCAACAACATGGCTTTCAGCAAGGTGGGAGACGGCGCTGAATCACTCAAAACTGAGGGTTTTTAATACCCCAAAACTACCCTGCTGGTATGGATGTGAATGATTCTTCCAGTTGGATGGACAATGGGAATTGCAACACAGACAGTGGGGTCCAGATGGCATTAATGATCTTAGTGTTTAGGTGACAAAGCATTAATGGCCATCATAAAAGCTCTGTATTGTGAAGAGGTTTGGGAGACAAATCAGGGAAACATCTGGTTGTGAGGGAACACTGTTGTGAGGGAATCACTGTTTGGTGAGAACTTATCTTTTCTGCACAGAGATGTTCCAGCTTCAGCTTAAGCCTATTATATCCAGAGTTGCTTTGTAAACTGCCTGATAATGACTTCAGCTATGCCTAGACCGGGGTATGGGCTGACCTGCCTAGCAATAACACATTTACAGTCAGTAAATTTCCTCTTTCCAGTTTGACCTTCCAGTCACCTCAGGTTCCATTTTATGTCAATGCCAATTAATATAGTGCCAATTAAATAATATTTTCCAATTAAATCATATCAATCTGGAGGGGGGGTGCATGGAGCAGTAACAGTAGCCCTATTTTCAATCATTTGCCAGAAGACAACAGGAAGCATTATTTTCAAAGAAGAAGCATATCATCTCACTAGTAAACAAATTAATATGCAAGGTGTACATATGACTACACAGAGAAAACTATTTCTGGAGCTGCTGCTCCACATAAGCACATTGATTTGAATCAATGAGATTGACTTGGAAAGCACAGTTTTCCTTTGAGGACGTTATGTTTGATCAGAAAGGATTGTTTGGTATTAAGAGATGAAAACCAAACATAGCTGTTGTCTTCATCTTTTAGTTAAGTAAAGAATTCAGTCTCATGCAGATTCACAGGTCAGGCCTTAGTTTTAGGGCCTTTCTGTCCTACATTGTTATAGTGCTATTATTCCTCTTTAACATCCTGTGGAATTCTGGGATTTGTAGTTTACTGAGGCCAAAGAGCTTTGTGGCTAAGAATTCCAAACTGAAAACTCCAGGAACCTATAGGATGTTGAAAGGATGTTATACCACTATAACAGTATAGTGAGGAAATGGTCATAGTTTCATTAATTTGTCATCCAAACAGTCCTTATTATCATCTACTTCTCTCAACTCTTCATCATCAAAGAAATTGTACCCAACCAGGAAATATCACTGCTCTTTATTTGACAGACATCAGCCAGACAAAGGTAGTCTTTCATATTTTATTTGCTACCTTAGCACTAGCATATTGGTAACCCCCTTTACCAACATGGAGCTTCCAAGGCTGTTTGTGGAGCTCCCAGGACGACATCGCCATTCTTCTTCTTTTAAAAAAGAAGAGGAAGAAGAGAAGAAAACAGAAAACTTCTGATAATACCCCTACCCCCAGATTTACTTCCTTAGTAGAAACAGGCTCCTGATAGGCCTAAAATAAAATAAAAAGATAGTGGAAACAATACACAGAAGAACTATATAAAAGAGATGAAAGATTAACATTTATTCAAGGAAGAACCATGTGTAGATGAACCAATTTTAGGAAGTGAAGTGGAAGCTTCACTCAGAGCACTTAGGAGAAATAAATCACCAGTAACAGACTGCATATCAGTAATAGAGCTGCTTCAAAACAGAATCTACTCTAATTCTAACTAAAATATGTCAACAAATATGGAAAACAACACAATGGCCCACAAATTGGAAACACTCAATATACGTTCCAGTCACAAAGGAAGGGGACACCAAGGATTGCGGTAACCACAGGACCATTGCATGAATTTCCCTTAGAAAAAAAGTCCTGCTCAAAATTCTACAACAAAGGATTCTACCATATATGGAGTAAGAAATGCCAGATGCCCAAGTTGGGTTCAGGAAAGGAAGAGGCACTAAGGATCATATTGAAAACATACATTGGATAATAGAGCTCACCAAAGAATTTCAAAAGAAAATCAGCCTGTACTTCATAGATTATAACAAAGCCTTTGATTGTATAGATCACTAGCATAGATACCTGGCATTGCCTGGGATTTTATTTTCTCATAGGTAATACTTGTTAGAAAGATTTGAGTTTCTGTGTCTCTAATTGTCAGGAACAGAATCCACACGCAAACAATACAATACATTGAAGTATTGTTTATTAGGAGTGGTATACATGTAATGACTTCAGTGAGAAGACTGGAGTGTAAATCAAAAGTGCATGAGTTTAAGATTCCCTGCTTTCCCTCCCCTCTGCAGAGAGACCTTGAGAGCCTGACCGTAGTTATCATCACATTTCGAGCAGTGTTAGGCATTGTTTATATAATAGTCTCTAGCTACTACTACTACAAGCCCCATAATATATTTCTCTTGACTACATATCTCATTACTCTATATGGAGGGCATCCCGACACTAATTCTTCAAATTATTTTATCCAGTACCTGTAATTTTTCCCCATATTCCCCAATCCAATCTGTATTCAGAGTTATTAACATAGAGAGGTTGGGTTCCTAAGGGAATACACTGCCCTTCTCCTTGCTGCTAGGCCATGTCTCCATAGCACTGGCCTATTCAAGACAGACACAGTTGACTGAGGCCCAAGAACTCTCTGGCTGACAATTCTAAAGGCCCCTCCCTAAATTGCAAATCCCAGGATTCCATAGAATCTTGTTAGGCAGCCAATCATATGAGGTCTTCGCCTGAAACAGAGAAACTTTGACTTTTATATATTAGATGAGAAACTACAGATCACTCCTAATGAAGTGGGTAGGCCACAGCATTTGATTGTTCTGATGTACACAGAACAAAAGGCTACTGTTAGGGAAGAATACAGAGAAACTATGACCACCATGAGAACAGAATATGGAGAAACAGAATGGTTTTCAGTTGGCAAGGGGGTCAGGGAAGGCTGCATTTTATCACCCTGTTTAATTTGTATGCAGAACACATCATACATAAAGTAGGATTAGACTCAGAGGAAGGAGGCATGAAAATTGGAGGAAGAAAGACCAACAGTTTAAGATATCCAGATGACACAATACCTACTGGCAGGAGGAAAAAAGCAAAGACATGGAATGATTACTGAAGAAAGTCAAGGCAGAAAGTGCAAACACTGGTCTACAGATGAAAAATAATTAAAAAAGAATAATGAACACAGATGAACTACATAACCTTTAAGCAGACAAGGAAGACATCGAAACACTTTAAGATTTTCCGTACCCTGGCTCAGTCATTAATCAGAATGGAGACTGCAGTCAAGAAATCAGAAGAAGACTGAGGGGCCTTTCTGTACTACACTGTTATGGTGCTATTATTCTACTTTCAGCATTCTGTGGAATTCCAGGGATTGTAGTTTACTGATGCCAAAGAGCCCTCTCGCTAAGAATTCTAAATGCCCCTCCTTAAAATGCAAACCCCAGGATTCCACAAGATGTTGAAAGTCGAACAATAGCACTATCACAATATAGTTTGGGAAAGTCCTAGGACTTAGAAGGTTGCTGTGAAGGAACTAGGCAAGGTCCTGAACTATACAGATATATCACTTAATAAGTTAGGATTATCCATGCCATTGTATTTCCAATTTCTATGTGTGGTTGTGAAGGCTGGACAGTAAGGAAAACTGATAGGAAGGAAATCTACTCTTTTGAAATGTGATGCTGGAGAAGAGTTCTACAAATTCCTTGCTGAAAAAACAAATGAATGGGTCCTAGAACAAATCAAGGTTGAACTCTCTCTAGAAGCCAAGATGATAAAACTGAAGAGTGTCATACTTTGGCTTATCATGAGAAGACATAACTGACTAGAAAAGACAATAAAGTAGAAGGCAACAGGAAAAGAGGAAGACCACATTACAGATGGATAGGCTCAATCAAGGAAGACAGGTCCCCAAATCTGCAAGACCTGAGCAAGTCGAGATCAACCTGATGGCAGGTTTGTTAACAAGACCTAAAATACCAGGGAGGGAAGACTAGTTGAAGTTGTTGCCATGGTTCCTGGGAGTGCCAGCGGCTGTTTTAGTAAATTGCACATGCATGTACATACACCCACACCCATTTTATATGGAAAGAGAGAGAAAAAGTGAATGAGTTATAAGGTATTTTGGAGATGGAGAGAGGCAGTGAGGGAGCGCAGTCCCTGGGGAACCAATACAGCCTTCCAAGCCAGGAGAGATCGGCCCTTTTCACATGGGGGTAATAAAACGTTGCAGAGCCACCTCTAACGGAGGTCGTCTACACCATGGAGTGGATTGAGGCAGACTACTTTAGCATATTTCCACACCTCAATCCACTCCAAAGCGACCGGAAGTGGTGGCGCCACGTGTTTTTTAAAAACCTCTTTTAAGAGGTTTTTAAAAAGCACGGAACGCGCAGCCGTCGCGCTCCATCACAGCGCCCCAGTGTAGATTTGCAGGCGCACGCAAGTGCGTGCCTGCAGATCTGCCAGGGCGGGCTTCCAGCTGGCGAGCTTCTCCGGTTGGTGGAGAGCCTCCACCAGCCGTAAGCCGCCATTTTGGATGCCGCAGGAGTGTGCAGCAGCGAACTCGCGCTGCTCCACATGGCAATGGACTTACCCGGCTGCCGGTAAGCTCCATTTCAGCACGTTTCCCCCGTTTCTCCCTCCACGTGTGAAAAGGGCCTTAGACATTCTTGCTGTACAAGTTTACTCCTGTTGTGATCAATGGGGCTTTCTTCCTAATAAATGCATTTATGATAGCAGCCTTTATAAGTTTAATGGGATCTTAGAAAGCCTTTAAAGTGTGAATGGAATGGCCAGTACTAAATGGGCTGCTGCAGCCTATCACAGCTTTTTCAGTATATACCCAGAAATCATGATGTCTTAAAGGTCCCCAGAAAGGAAAGAACTAGGGTCATGTGTCTTTTGAAGTATCTCTTTGAGTCCCAACCCCATGATTTTTTTGGACAGAAGTTTCTTTGAAAATTTAAATTTATTAACTACCATTTTAAAAGGGCTTCTATCCTTTTCCATATACAGGAAAGAATAGTTTATTTGAAATGGTCCCCTGCTGTAACATGTACCTTTTTTTCTTTGGAACTGTTATTTTATTTATGTAGTAATTAATGCATATTTCAATGATAATAGGTCAGTTTCACTTACTTGCTGTAGTGAAGTGAAAGCTTTTCCATTTAACCATGCCTAATCAAGAAGAAAGCATCTGTCAGGTGTACCTGTAGCATCCAAGAGTTAAGGACGACCACTATTCCCACATGCCTTTATCCCAACTTCTGCTTTTACCTGCTGAACAGTTTGTGGTACAAATTAAAATTATTATTGCTTCCACTTTTGGCTTGCAAAACCAGAACTGTATGAATTTGCTTTTTATACATGATGGACAGTGAGGGAAAGCAGAAGTGCAAGCTTACATTCACATCCCATTTTAAACAATTTTCAGAGCATGCAGAGTGCCCTGAAAGCCAACAAGGAACTCCTTCTTCAGCTCCAAGAACAAAGAGCTGCCTTTGTGTTTCTTTTCATCTGGCAAATGCCCTAAACAAATCCATTTTGTGGTACCTATATTAATATACTGGAGTTAGATAATAAGAACTGGGCCTCCATATCATAGTGAGTAGCTCCCATGCATTCCAAGAGCAAATGAAGCCTAAACTCTCCCTATATACAAAATGATCAAAATGAGACTGCCATAGTTTGATCATATCATGCAATGACATCACTCAATAAGACAATAATGCTTGGCAATGTGAAAGGCAGTAGGAAAAGAGGAAGACTGCAATAAAAGTGGATAGACTCAATCAAGGAAACCACAGCCCTGAATCCACAAGACCTTAGCAAGGGCCCTTTTCACATTGAGGCTTCTCGCGCGAGCGGGGAGGGCGGCTTGCGCGAGAAGGCTCCTCCAGGAGGCTGCCGTTTCCCCCCTCGTTCCTTCCACAGGCGAAGGAATGAGGGGGAAGCGGCAGCCTCCCGGAGGAGCCTTCTCGCGCGAGCCGCCCTCCCCCCAGGCGAAGCAGGAGGCTGCCGTGAGCCACCCCCCCGCGTGAAGCAGGAGGCTGTTGCGTCCGTCCCCCCCGCTCGCGCGAAGCAGGAGGCTGTCGTGTCTGTCGCGCTAGCGCCCCGCCCCTTCCTTCCGCAGGGGTGGAGGGAAGGAAGCACGACCCGGCCGCCTCCCCGACGCTCCGCACAGAAGGTAAGTGTGCGTGGGCGCCGGGAGCGTTGTGCGAGCGCGGGTGATTTTCGCTTTGAGGCGAAAATCAAAAAACCCGCGATCGCGCCGCTGCAGCCCCGTGAGCGCGGTGGAAGTGGGAGTGCGTCGTGCAGAGCGGCGCTCCTACTCCCGCGAGGCTCATGGGGCTGTCGCGCGACAGAAAGCCCGTGCGAAAAGGGCCAAGGCTGTTAACAGGTTGTGTTCAAGATCACTCTTAGGGTTGCCATACAGTGAAGTCAACTTGATTGCGATTACAGTCATCCCTTCACATTTGCTAGGGTTAGGGGCACAGGACCCCTGTGAAGGTGGAAAAACTGTGAATAACTCTAGACCTCCCAAACCATATTTAACATACAAAAAACAAGTATGATCACCATGTTCAACCCACCATGGATTCCTTTGAGGCATCAGGGTTCCTTCACAAGGCAGAAGTGGGTGGTTTGTGGGGATTACTACCACCTCCAGAGCCTTGTTCGCAGTTTCTCAGTCTCACGAGGCTTGTAGTCCCTATTAAAAATGGCATGGGGGCAGCAGCAGAAGCAGCAGCAAATAATCCATGAATAATCAATCTGCAAAAGTGAACCGCAAATGTAGAGGGCTGACTGTAACAGTAACAAAGTGTGGACTCTTTCCCTCATCCAAAAGCTACATTCCCTCAGAAGTAATCTTTTTGGGCTGTGTGCTGGGAGTGGACAAGATACTGCTCCATGGAGCCAAAGTCACTGCATTCAAAATCTCTCCCTTAAAATCATCACATTATTTCTGTCTCTTCTCCCTTAAGAGTATAAGATGATGGGAGAGTATGGGGTGGTGATGATTTAAAATAGAGTCTGAGAAGGATGTGTAGTGAACTTCCAATCACCACACTGCCTACCCCTTCCCCCTCTCTTTTTCTCTTTCTCATAAACAGATGAATAAGGCATGGGTCTGTATGTTCATGAAGGAATTTGCACACATTCTCAACCCATTCAGCCATTGTGACACATGCATGCCAGTCCATCCGTTCTACCATTTGTGAGTTTTCAGGCAATCACTGTGCTTTCCTAGAACTACAGGTAGGGTGATGAATCTCATGGCAAGTGACTTTTGGGGAGGAGAAAGTCTTATTCTTATATGTGAGATAGCATTAAAGCCTTGGCACTAATTGCAATTAATTCTCAGCTACTGCCAGGGCTCACTAATTAAGCACAGTGGTTTGTATGTGTATCTTCCCGGTTGTGGATTATGATATTACCTGGTTAGCTAGTTTTGTCCATATTCTGGGCCTATTTACAAGGACTACCATTTTCACAGTCAGGTGGCCCATAAACAGTTGCACAGAAACTCCTGCTACTCTTGCCTCCTTTATCTTTGTGATAGTGCATGTGCCCACTGGTCTGAGGTTTTTGGCCCAGAAATCACAAAGAGTAAGATATTGCTAGCCTGACAATAAAAATACACATGTGCCTATTATAACGGGTTCTCCCCTTACCTGGGCAACATAGCTGAGGGGTGTAATCTCCCTTCTAGATAAACATAGAATTAATGATGTGTTAGTTTTAAGTTGTCTTTATTGTGCTCAGCATTATGGAAGAGTAACAGAGATCATGTGAGACAATTGCTCAGTGAAGATGACCAGTTTTGGGAAAGTGTGAAAGCTCTGAGATGCTTCTGGACATTATAAATTCTTGGGGTGCCACAAGGCATGGAGAGAGACCATGGGAGACAAAGAGACTGAGACAGCCTGCTTCACCTAGGAAAGCTTGGTCACAGGCTGGACCAATGGACTCCCAGCTCCCATGACTGCCCAAGACCCAGAATTCCATCTGTATCATATATATACAATAGAAATGTTTAGGTAGTCATGTTAGGGTTCTTTTAACCTCAGTTGAATTGTGACCTAGGCTGTTTGTAACTTTGTAACTACTCCTAAGTAATGCCTGAAAGAAGGCACCTTCTTGTGTTACTGCAGTCCAGGCCTACCCGGAGATAGCACTTGATGTCATTTTTGATATCATTCCATGCGGCTTTCCTCTGCCATCCCGCTCCATGTGTTTGCGAGGCCTCTAGACAAGCACGTAAACAGGCGTGGCCGATAATTGCTGGACATTCCATTCTCCACCCAGGCAGGCCAGACAGAGCCGGTTCGTCACTTCAGGGACATCACTGGCAAACACCTCCGTGCATATGTGTGATACTAACAAAGGCTCCCTGCCCCGCGCAGGTAACCTGCCAAAACTGTACTAAGCGCTCCGCATTTGCATACTGGCTACACTATTGCTAATTCGGCTTTAAGTCAATCATGCTAAATTCTGACCTTTCCAAGGCTTTGTCCCACTCCCAAACCGCATTGTTCTCACTGAGTAAGGTATGGCCTGCAGTCACAATTCACCCTATAAAAATCCCTGATTCCGAGACCTTCCTCAGATCGCTCCGGACTTCCATCCTGCCTTGCTGCAGCTTTGTTTGGCGAGCTGTCCCATGTACTGAGACTCCATAGTAACAAACTCAATCTTCAGACCTCTCCAGGACTATGAGACAGGTGTCGTATCACCCATTTCCCTCTAAAAATCCCTATTTCAAGTCAATCTCTGATTCCTTAGTTAGCTATGTGACTGTGGGTGTCTTTAATATTTGTCTGTACTTAATAAAAAATCATTTTTGTTATTTTAAACTGTCTGACTGCTTGACTGACTTGACCCTGTAGACGCTGGGTTGCAAGATCCTGCTAAGTTACCCTGCCTCTCGCTAGCTTTAGTGAGTGCTCTAGCTAATTTTCCCCAAAGTTGTGTTGTTGTTGTTTGGCAATTTAGGTGTCCCTCCCGGGACCCCCAGAGATCAGGGTAACACTTGTGTAAGATAACCTTTTGCTAATGGCTTGCTCAGACTAAAAGTTTTCTTTTAAAGATTTATTCTCTTCCACACTCTTTTCATTTGCCTTTGCTTGGTGTGTGTGCACATATTCATGTAGGGCCTCACCTCCAAAGGTGGGAGAGGGAAAGTATTTGCAGGGTCAGAGGTGGAGAAAGTGCAGGTTAAGTCCCTCAGTAATTTCCCACCAAGTTACTGAGTCAAGGTGAGTGGCAGCTAGATGATCTCACGCAGTCCTCTCTCCTATTTAAGAGCAGAAGATGGGATCATTACAATACCCCTTTCATAGAAAGGATGTGATTCTGGCTAAATTACAGCTTAGGCATCTTGTGAAAGTACAAACCCTGTTGGGCAGTGCCTTCAAAGCACATAGCTCATTCTGCTCAGGTAGGAATTGGAGGGGCAAAGATGCTAGAGATGGAATGGGCAGCATATAGCTTGTGGTTGTCAGTTCCTTGCTTAGTGTTGGCATAGTAGTACAATGAAATAAAGGTGTACATATACAAAGGTGTCCATCTACAAAGAAATAAAGGGGAATGTAGGAAAAATATGTTTGCAAACTTATGTGCCATACAGGTACAATGGTTGGGGATGTTGGTTGGCTGCCTAATGGCCAGGTGAGATGTGCTCTGTGTCATATGTGCCCTCAATTGGCTTTCTTTCTGCACTCCTTCCTCCTCAACCAAGGCTCACTGTCAAGAAACTTCCTCTGATGAAAACTGTAAATTTTAGTGCCTGGGTACTTGTGTGTATGTGCAGCTATGCTCATAATGTTGTCTAAACAAAAATGACATAAAGAACTGTCGTTAAAAATAAATTCATGTCCACAGCTTTCCCGCAAAAATGTTTTTTCCTGCTTCCAAAACAGTTTTACATAGGAGTTTCTTCACATCCATTACTGATGACTGTATCTTACTCTCGGGTTTGTTGTGGATTCCATTTTATAGTTCTTCTGAGAGCCCTGGTGCATGTTATATTCCCTGTTAATTATGAAGGTACTTCTTTTCTTCCCTTTAACAGGTAAAATATAAACTTGGCCCATAAAATGTTCATAAAAGCAATAACTTAAAAAAGTATACCCAATAAATCAGCCGTCCTCATCTGGGGTTGAGCTATGGAAGCAGTGAAGCTCTAGCTGTCATTTTAACAAAAGATAAAAAAGAGAGAAGAAAGAATGTGAAAATGTACTATAAATTGGTTTTGAAATGTTGATAGGCAAGGATGGTTGTGTAAGAAAAGCTACTGAGCAGTGGCTGTCAAGACAGTAATTATAGCAAACAAATGCACCCTGCCACCTTCTGTACTTCTTCTCTTAATGTGCATCATTTGTGATTCAAAAAGGTAAGTTTCTGGCCCTTTCCCTTTTAGCATGAGTAAAGAACATGTGGCCTTCCAGATGCTGGACTACAAGTCTTAGTATGCCTAATCAGTCCTGATGGGAACTGAACTCCAGCAACTGCTGGATGGCCCCATCCTTGCTAACAAAAGTAAATGTGTTCCCATCTTTCAGTGGATTGGCTGATTAATGTTCACCACTGCAGCGTGTGTGTATGAGAGAGAGAGAGAGAAAGAGAGAGAGAGAGAGAGACAGAGAGAGCATAATCTCAGTCCAGAACTAAAATGGAAACTTTTTTGTAGAATTGATTTCCAAACCTAAGGATTGTCTGCCACATTGACATGGAAAGTGCATGCTGCTCATTGAAATGATTTAGTGCTTCTTTGAAGTACCAGTTTTTGCACAGCCAATAGAAATTTGGCCATGAACTATATGACAGAAGGCATGTGATTCTACTTACTTACCAACAATATGATTTATGATTACAGTTGTCACTTTCAAGAGAATATTCTTATTGCTCCGATATGTTTTGGCCATGTGCACCCCCCCAAGAATGATATGGTTTAATTGGCAATATTATTTAATTGGCACTACATTAATTGACATTGATATTGATATAAGCTGTAATTTAGCCAGAACCTGAGGTAACTGGAAGATCAAGTTGGAAAGAAGAAAATTGCTGACCGTGAACATGAGATGGCAAGGCATGCCAGCAACACCACCCTCCTAGGCAAAATGGATTTTCAGCAGTCTCTTGCAGTCTCTTGACTTACTGAATGCCACACTGTCTGTTTGATTCCTGAATGAGAGCTGTCCTTAGTAGCCTACATAAGCCACATCACCACTTTTCCTCACTTCTCTCGAGGCTGGTAATTATAACCTGAACCCTAGAAGTCCTTTATCCACAAGTTTCCTGCTTTTACTCTCTGTTATTCCTTGTGTGAGTTGAGTGTGTGAATGTTTGCTTCTTTTGTGTGCATGTGTGAATCTTTCAATAAAACACATTTTAGTTTATTTTTGATTCTCTGGCTGGTTCTTTCCTGTGTGAACCCATAAACATTGGTGGAAAGATCTTGTTAAGTTACCTCCAGGCCTCTTAAGTTACCTCATAGGCCTCCTAATTTTTAGCTGATTAATCCCTTTTTGTAACATGGAGGTACTGGCATCAAGGGTGGACCTCTGAGTCACCCACATTTTGGGGTAACAAATATATGGCATGCAGGAAATAAGGGGAGAAGTGACAATCCTGAAGAAGAAAGGAAAATCATAATTAGTCGCTCATCTACAGTACTAGATGAACAGCTCCCAGGATTTCCATTAAAATGAATTGTGAATGTTTTCATGGAGATTAGCCAAGTACTGGTAGCCAAGTACTGAAGAACACTACAAGGCGCGTGGTTGCCTCCCCCCATTCTCCCCCTTCCATTCCCTTGCCTAAAATCAAGATGCAAAAATATGCCAATGAACACTAAAATGAATTCTGGAGGTCCCTCTACAAGAAACAATACAATGGTTTGCTAATGTACTTAATGCACTGTTATGCATATCCCCTGACTAACAATACAACCCTGGGGGATATCCCATTTAACAATAGGCCATCACACAGGCCAACTGTAACATATGCAAATTGCTTCCTGCCACATGGGGACTACACAAGTATATATACTCTGTCTCACTTCCACACCACCAGATCCTCTGAAGATGCCAGCCACAGATGCAGGCGAAAAGTCAGGAGCAAGTACTAATAGAACACGGCCTCAAAGCCCAGAAAACCCAAAACAACCTATGGATTCCAGCCCTGAAAGCCTTCGACTTTACAACTTACATTAACATTGATAATAAAAAAAAAGTACTATTGCTTTAAATCCTCAGTCACACAGGAAGAAACTTAAACTTTAGGAAACAGTTTCAGCAGCTGCAAACAAAGGCTTCTTGTCTTCTGTAGGCAATATTAGTATGTATGTATGTGTGTGTGTGTGTAAACAAATTAGGTACATAGAAGAGATCCAGACATAGTAAATATGATGTCCATATGAGGGAGAGTGGAAAGCCCTCACCCCCTGTCTGCACTGAAGCATGGCTTGAAATATAGGTCACCTGATCCAAATAGATCAATGAAGAAGGATGTGGACAAAAGATTTGAAATTTACTTTAAATTATAGTTTGAAAGAAAAAAAATATAAATTATATACTCTCTACTGTTTTTTTTTTAGTTAATCCTTATAGTCATTTCTTGACACCAATTTTCTACTTCCTACCTTCTCTTGTTTCGATGGTTTACTTTTACTTTTAAAGTTACCTCTGTGACTGTCTTGTTCATGTTGACTTGCCTGAATCCATGAAATATTATTGATTTATTAGTCTATTCTTTTTGCTTATTTTTCCCTCTTTTAATTCTCTTTTATTAGTATCTTACTAGCAACTTAACTTACAAATACCCAGTCGTTCTTTATGTAGTTTTTAACTAATTCCATTTCTCTTTCACTCTTCCCCTGTTTCTCTCCTTTCATAGCATAGGTTAAATCATCTAATGTTGTGTATTCCAGCAGTTTGATCAACCATTCCTCCATTTCTGGTACGGCTTCCAGTCCAACCCCCTGCCACGCAGGAACACCCTCAAAGCACTCCTGACAGATGGCCATCCAGCCTCTGCTTGAAAACCTCCAAAGAAGGAGACTCCACTACACTCCGAGACAGCATATTCCACTGCTGGACAGCCCTGACCGTCAGGAAGTTCTTCCTGAGGTTCAGGTGGAATCTCCTTTCCTGCAGCTTGAATCCATTACTCCTTGTCCTGGTCTCTGGAGCAGCAGAAAACAAGCCCACTCCCTCCTCTACATGGCATCCCTTCAAATATTTAAACATGGTTATCATGTCCCCTCTTAACCTTCTCTTCTGCAGACTAAACATATCCAGCTCTC
The DNA here is from genome assembly GCA_948474755.1 of Ctenosaura bakeri. Lineage (NCBI taxonomy): Eukaryota > Metazoa > Chordata > Lepidosauria > Squamata > Iguanidae > Ctenosaura > Ctenosaura bakeri. The sequence continues at coordinate 676,928 of CAOLHI010001804.1, read as the reverse complement.
TAAATCTATCCTCATAGGGCATGGCTTCCAGGCCTCTCACCATTTTGGTCACCCTCCTCTGGACTTGCTCCAGCTTGACCGTGTCCTCCTTGAATTGGGCTGCCCAGAACTGGACACAGTATTCCAATTGAGGTCTAACCAAAGCAGAATAGAGTGTGCCAGTACCTCCCTCGATCTAGACACCATACTCCTATTGATGCAACCGAGAATTGCATTGGCTTTCTTGGCTGCCGCATCACACTGCTGACTCATGTTCACCTTGTGGTCCATTAAGACTCCCAGATCCCTTTCACACGTACTGCTATCCAGCCACATGTGCCCCATCCTATATTTCTGTATTCCATTTTTTCTACCTAAGTGTAGGACCTTACATTTCTCTCTGTTGAATTTCATTTTGTTAGCCTTGGCCCAGCTCTCCAATCTGTCCAGGTCATTTTGAATTTTGATCCTGTCCTCTGGCATATTAGCAACCCCTCCCAATTTGGTGTCATCTGCAAATTTGATGAGCGTTCCTCTATTCCTTCATCCAAGTTGTTGATGAAGATATTGAACAGCACTGGGCCCAGGACAGAACCCTGTGGCACCCCACTAGTCACTCCAGGATGAAAAGCAGCCATTGGTGAGCACCCTTTGGGAACGGTCAGTCAACCAGTTACAGACTCACCAGACAGTAGCCCTGTCCAGCCTACATTTTACTAGCTTCTTTGCAAGAATGTCATGGGGAACTTTGTCAAAGGCCTTACTGAAATCGAGATATGCTACATCCATAGCATTCCCTTCATCTATCAAGCTAGTAACTCTATCATAAAAAGAGATAAGATTAGTCTGGCATAACTTATTTTTGAAAATCCATGTTGACTTCTCGTGATTACTGCATTGCTTTCTAAGTGATTAGAAACTGACTGCTTAATGATCTGCTCCAGGATCTTTCTGGGTACTGATGTCAGACTGACTGGGTGATAATTATTTGGGTCCTCTTTTTTTTCCCTTCTTGAAGATGGGGACAACATTTGCCCTCCTCCAGTCTGCTGGAACTTCTCCTGTCCTCCAAGATTTCCCAAAGATTATAGCAAGCAGTTCTCAAATGACCTCTGCCAGCTCTTTTAATATCCTAGGATGCAATTCATCTGGCCCTTGAAACTTGAATTCATCCAGTGTGGCCAGATATTCCTGTACCACCTCTCCACCTATTACGTGCCGCATTTCCCCTGCTTCCTCACCTGCTCCCCAACTGCCAGGTTGAGTGCTTGTATCCTTCTGGGAAAAAACTGAGGCAAAGAGGGTGTTAAGTAGTTCTGCCTTTTCTCTTCCCCCTGTGAGTAATTCGCCATCTTCTCTGCACAGGGACCCTATTGTCTCCTCCTTTTCCTTTTGCTGTAGACATATTTTAAAAAAGCCCTTTTTATTGTTTTTAATGTCTCTGGCCAGCCTAAGTTCTTTCTGTGCTTTAGCCTTTCTGACATTCTCCCTCTTATCTTGGTTCCTTTGATTTCTGTTTCTGCTCTAATTATTCTCAGCAAAACCTCTAATGTCATTATAAAAAGCAATGGCGATAATGGACAGCCTTGACGAGTACCCTTTTTCACATCTATGAGTGTTATCTTCTCTCCATTAATTATAATTTGAGCTTTACAATTTTTATATATTTCTCTTATCCATGTTGTAAATATTTGTTCACAATCCATTTTTTTACATATCATCATAAATTCATGTTCTAGATTATTGAATGCTTTCTCTGCGTCCACGAAGATCATCGCAAATTTTTTTTCATTATGCTTTTCATAATATTTGATCATATTTATCACTGTTCTTATGTTGTCTCTAATATATCTTCTAGATATAAAACCGCTTTGATCTTGTGGATTGTTTTTTGTAATATTTTCCTCAAGCTGTCAGCCATTATGCTTGCAAATATCTTATAGTCAATGTTCAACAACGAAATTGGCCGATAGTTATTTGGTTCTCGAGGGTCCTTCCCTTCCTGTAATATTAAAGTTATATTTGCCTCATTCCATGAATGAGGCCTCCCCTTTTTTGCAATTTCATTAAACATTTTTTGCATTGGTAAAATTAACTCCTCCTGACATTCTTTGTAGTATAATGCTGAGAATCCATCCAGTCCTGGAGATTTTGCTGTCTTCAGTTTCTTGATCGCCTCTGTGATCTCCATTATGGTTATTGTGGCATTGAGACTGTTTTTTTGCTCATCAGTTAATTTAAGAATGTTTTGTATTTCCAAATACTCTTCTATTTTCTTCTTTGGATCTCTGTTTAAGGTATTATTATAGAGGTCTTTGTAGTGTTTTCTAAAGATACTTTTTTTTGTATCTTGATCTGTGGCCAGCATTTTTCCCTTTTTTGCTTGCAAGATCATATTTCTCTCTCTCTTTTTTCCTTAATCCGTATGCTAGCCAGTTCCCTGGTTTGTCTGCATTCTCAAAGTGTCGTTGTTTAATTATTTTTAATTTCTTCTCAATTTCTATCATGTTTTCCGCTCAAATTTGTTCTTGTAATATCTTGATCTCCTTTCTTAATTTATTATTTGCCATGTTTTTTCTTAATTTTTCCTCTTTTTGTTTAAGCTCTGTCTCTGAGCTCTTCATCTTCTCTCATATTTTATTCTTCCATTCCATAGTCCATTTGATGAATAGCCCTCTCATCACTGCTTTCCCAGCATCCCATATTGTTCTCAATGATATTTACTCAGTCATGTTTTCTTTAAAGTAGTTCTTTAACTCTTCTTTTGTTTTTTTCATGTATTCTTCTTTTTGAAGTAACGAATCATTGAGTCGCCAATTTGTGTAAGTGCTTTTCTTTTTTTATGCATAATTTTGTTTGAATTGAATTATGATCTGATATTATTTTTGGAAGTATTTCCATATCAACTACTTTTGTGTATAGTATCTTTGAAATTAAGAACATGTCAATCCTAGATATAGTCTGGTGGCTATCTGAATAATACGTGAAATCTTTTTCCTTTCCTTTTTTAAATTTCCATATGTCAGTCAGCGACATGTCTTCCATTAATTTAAAAAACATCTTCAGCAATTTACCTTGCTTTTTCTTTTGATTTTTGTTTGATGATCTGTCTTTTTCAGGATCTAATATGCCATTTATATCCCTCATAATTAGTATATTTTCTTGATTTTTCTTTGAAGTGTATCTCTGTAATTCCTCTTCAATTTTTTGATAGAACTTGCTTTTATTATCCAATGGTGAGTAAATTAGTAAATTAGTAAATAGTGTGAGGTCACGGAATTGCACTTGCACCCCAATGTAGTGTCCTTGCTCATCATGAAATATTTCTTCCGAAGGGAATTTTGAGTGTACATATATAACTACTCCTTTTTTCTTTTTCTTTTTTTTTCAAGATGCTGAAATGTAACTTTTTTCCTAATTTGGGGTTTCTTAAATATTTAACATCCAATTCACAAATCTTTGTCTCTTGTAGGCATATCACATCTGATTTTGTCTCTTGTAGGCATATCACATTTTTTCTAGATAATGGCATACTTGTCTGCATTTATAATTAGAGTTAAGTCCTTTCACATTCCATGATGTACATTTTCTGATCATTTTCTTATGTTTCTTCTTCTGTAGTTAACTTCTCTTCTGCCTCTGAATTCGACTGTTCCTCTTCTTGTTCTTCTTCTTGTTCTTCTTCTTCTATGTCAATCTCACCCTCTGACTTATCTTGTCCTTCTACACTTTCTTTCGTTTCTTTATCTTTAGTTGGTTTCTTTTTTCTTGTATCCTCTTGTATTCTTTTTTTTTTGTATTCTCTGGTGCCTCTCTTATTTTCTCCTGTAATTAATTTGCTTTTAGAATTGTAAGTAAAGGAAATCCCTTCAATTCTTTCCCCTTTGTATCTTATTTTGTGTCTCTGTAGAAGCTGTGTTAAATTTTTGTATTCTTGTCTTCTTTTAAGTATTTTAAATGGTACATCTTTGAATACTTTCACTTCTTTTCTGTCCTTGATTAATTTTTCATCATAATTTTTCAGTAGAAATTTTTCTTTCATCCTCGTTCTAGTAAAGCAGACGATTATATCTCTTGGCCGATATTTTTCTTTTGCCACCTTTGAGTTCAGTCGAAAAATTTGATCAATTTCTTTCTCTATTTTATCTTCTGAAATCTCCGTGTATGCGGCCAGTTCTGGGATTAATCTTTCACAGATATCCTCCCCAGTCTTCTTCGCTATCCCTCTTAGTTTGAGACATCTATCTCGGTATCTCATTTCTTGCGCCTCTATCTCTATCTCGTTTCTTTTCTGATTTTCATTCATTGTCTTCCTCTCAGTTTCTGCGTTTTTTGTTTTTTCCTCTAGATCTTTTATTTCTGATTTCATTGTCTTCATGTCCTTATTTATCTTTATCAATTTTCTTATTAAAAACTTCTTTTTTTATGTCTGTCTTGATCTCCGCTCTAGTTTCTTTTAGTTCTTGCCTAATTTCTTGTTTAAAGTTTCTCAACTCTTCAAGTATCTGTTGGCATAAGTCCGGAGTCTGTAATGGTTGTTCTATAGAAGGTCTTCTCTCCACTGCTATTTGGGATTGTATGTATGATGTAGTTTTCTTCCTGCTAGCCATTTTCCTTCAGTTATGTGTAACTTTTTTGTTGTTTTGTTGCCTACTTATGTATATTATATTATATTTCTATTTTTCTATTTTTCTATATGTCTATATATCTGAATATATATATGTGTGTGTGTGTGTGTGTGTGTGTGTAAATATTAAATTCTAATTTATTCCTCTAGATGGAGCTCTTAACCCACTTTTGTCTAACACATTTATATCATTCTTTATCTACTTAAGAGCTCCTTTGTTTTTGAATCTTAATCCCTTCTCAAGGTCAAATAATGAGTCACAGTGTTCGGATGAGCCTTTGATAATTAACCTCCCCTCTCCCTTTCCCCAATTTATACAATACCTAGTATCACTTAAACTCAGTAAATTCAATATTCAGTTCAGTATTCAACTAATTAAGAACATTGTACGTAACACAATCTAAGTATAACAGCCTTGATTCTTAAATTCATTTCTATTAAAACATTAATCATATATTCCATTTAATTGATTTCTTTTTGGATTTTTTAAATTTCCCCCTTTTTATAATAGTACCCTCCGTTCTTCTCCATTTTCTCCTCGTTGTCCAGATGTGTTACCAATTCCCTCCTCAGTCTGTCATACAGTCTCTTTCTTTTTATCTTTCTGTGTCTTCTCCTGCTTATTACTTTCAGTCCTTTCTGCTCCTATTCTGTTCCTGTATTCTTTTTTGTAGCTTTCAAGAATGTCTTTAAGTGTTCTCTTGCCTCCCCTCAATAGCCACTTATAATATTAGTCCCCTCAGTAATCTTATCTTCTTTTTCTTCTTTCACCCTTTTCCTCTTTAAACAGTCCTCAGCCGCCCGTCTCCCACTTCTCACTGCTTTCCCGTTGTCCTTTAAGGGTCCATTTTCAAGTCCTTGTCTAGTCTTTCTCTTCCTTCTTTCCCTCCTATCTCCTTTTCCTCCTGTCTGTCTTCTTTCATCTCTGTCCTTGTCAATGTCAGTCTAGGTTAAGTATTCTCCAATTATTTTCCACTATTTTTATTTTATATTTTTTGCAAAGTTCATTGAGCAGTTTAAACTGTAAATGTCCCCCTGTTCTTCAGAATGTTGCCTATTTCATTACTGGTTTACTAATTAAGCCTCCATCTCAGGCAATTGCAGCTTGTTATCTAAACATTGGCAAAGTCATTCAATGTTGAGGTGTCCTAAAAACCTTACAAGAGTCAGTTCTTTTAGCTTTTTCAAAGAAAACTACTTACTTAAAATATTAAAAAAGGTTTTGGTGTCCCTTCTGCCAATCTCCGATTGGCTGCCTTTCAGTGTGGTTGTGGTGACTCTCTGACTCCTCACCCATCTTCGTCTCTTCGACCCAGCTGATTGCTGTTTCTTGGCGATCGACAAGTAAATCCGAGTCCCCTTTGAGTCCCTCTGAACCCCCTTTACTGGGGGGGGGGTTGTTGGCTGGCTTTATTTGATTTTTGCAAGTTGGCTGTGCCACTCTGGGCAGTAGTTTGCGGCGATCGATGCCGCTACACTACCTTTCGATCAACCATTAAACCCGGAAGTGTCGAAAGATCACTTCTGAATGGAGTTTCTCTTGCTCTCAATTCTTTCTCTCCTTGTCTATAAATTTACACCTGGTCACATCAGGTTACATCCACAGATATATTTTATTTGTAATTTACCATAGGTGGCTATACTTTAGTTCCTTTGTGTTTTTATAGCATAAAAGTGAATACCTTGTTAGAATTTCCATAATGAATACAAGACAGGGCACCTACTTTAACAGTAAACAGATCTTGGAAGAAGACATAACATAAAGTTCTGCAGGGTGAGACTATGTGGCATTTCTTCCCTCATAACCATGGCATATGACCTTGTAGTTGCATTCTCCCTCCAACATGGTTGTTTACTGGCTGGTGGACAGTGGGTGGAGGAGGTATGGAGAAGCGTCTAGCTGTTTTCCTACAGCTGATGTACACTACAGAAAGATAATTTCTTCCTCCTTCAAGATCTGTTTAGTATTAAAAAATATAAGAGCCCTGTCCTTTATTCAACTTGACAATCCTCATTAAACATGAATATATTCATGTATTGTCTCATGTTATTGCTAACTAACATATTCCCCAAATTCTCCACTTTCAGATGGAGGGCATTGAATTGGAGTCAGATTTAGTCAATGTTAAAAGTAGACACATATAAATTGATGATGACTGACTTAAATGATCTTGATTTAATTTGTTCTGTTAACAATCTGTGTCCGTCCCATGAACATTGTTACCCTGATTTCTGGGGTCCCTTGGGGGACACCTCAATGTGCTCCATGTGATGGGGAATAGAAACTAGCCAAAGCACAAGCAGTAGCAATGCGAGAGGCAGGGTAACCTAGCGAGATCTTTCTACCCAGTGTTTACAGGGTCAGGCCAAGCCAAAAACCAAGCAAAATTGTCTAATAAATGATTTTATAAAAATTAAGACTTTCACACATATGCACTCAAGACCTAGCGAGAAATAAAAAGAGAGGAAATTGGACAGGGGGCTTTGGAGGGTTACAGCTGGGGAATACTGCACCTGGTCCTGAAGTCCAGAGGTCCAAGACGGCAGTGGAGGGAGAGATGAGGCTCAGCATGTGGAGGGCTGCGGAGATAGCTCAACAGATGGAGTGATAGTCTGCTGAGAAGATGAGAGTGATCCCGAGCAATCCAAAGAGCTGCTCAAAAACTGGGTCTATTTATGGGGGGAAAGGTACCTGGAGGGCTAATCCTTTCGCGGGCAGAACAATAGGTGGAGAAGCTAGAACAAAGCTCCAAAATGTCAGCGTTCTTTGCATGATTGACTTTGCCGGGGTTGTCAAAGCCTCAGCTGTATGTAAATTGTCCTCGCTTGGTGGGCTGTTTGTCAGATGCATTAATCCCTTCAAGCCGGCTTCTTGGAGCTGAGAACTCTTTTTGTATTTTGTTTTACCTGGCTGGAGGTCTCTTAGGGCTACATGACTGGTCTGACTGGGTTTTTCCTGTTTTTGGCCGTTTGACCGTGCCTGCCTACATGCTCGTTCGGGGGACCTCTCAAGCATGTGGAGATGATGATGATTATTGTTGTTGTTGTTGTTGTTGTTATTATTATTTCTATCCCGCCTCTCCCCCTGGATCGAGGCGGTGAACAACAATAATACATTAATTACATTAAAAAACATTAAAAAAAATACCCAATCCTCCCCACTCACCAACCCACCTAAAACCAACACCCTAAAACACACAACAATTAACAATTAACAACAATCAACTGACTATTAAAAGAACAGCAAGACAGTTGGTGGGAGATATTTTTAATATTAAATTGTAGACCCCGGGATAGGGTTATCTAGCACAGTAACAACATGTCTCACTAATAAGGTACTTCTTGATATTCATTTTTAATGTCCTTCCCCTTCATATGCATACACTTTTAAATATTTCCAAAACTCAAGTTTTTCCCCCCAATGTATGCAATGTTAATTGATGTGTGTCTGGATGTAATTCATACAGAGATAAAGAGACTATGTATTCTGAGTTATACAGATTTTCTCAAAAATACTTACTACTGTGGCATGGTATATTTTATTTTGCACGAACTATTTCAAATATCTGCATACTTTTTTGGAATTAAAAACTCATGGCAGCATAAGAAAGGGAGCTCGATGCTGTCACAATAAGGATATTGCTACATTTAATTAGTGTATTTCTTGTGCACAGATGAAGTTTCAATCTCTGCTATATCCTGCTACAGGTTAAAGAGTTATGGGTAACTTAACAGGATTGGAGGGAGGATATCACTACCTTAATTCTTTTAAGGACACAAATATGTGAGCATGGATCCACTCAAACATATATTCTACCAAAAAAAAAAGAGAGGACTGTCCAAAGCTTCCAATCACTGCTATTTAACTGTACCTCTGGAATATCTATTTTATGATGCTAAGAAGACATCTGTACTGACAATAAGTATAAATAGGATTAAAAATAAAAGCACTGACACTTTAAAAGATGCCAAAATAAGGGACTTCATAAATTTTATGAAGGTTATGTTACAACTAGAGTTTTACGCCTTTCTTTCTACAACAGGTGCTGATCTCCCATATAATGGTCAAGTGATAGGAGGTGGTGTTAACAGGAATTCAGCAATTATTGGAGGTAAGAAAGCTGCATGCGCCTTTTTAAGGTGGGTGTAGATTTGTTTACTGAGAAAATACAACATATTCAGTTATTTAGGTTTAATACAAATAGTTTTTCTTTATTTTTCCAATTAATTATTCTTTAACAAGTATAGTCATGATACAGAGAATAATTCCTTCTTCCTATACAGATACCATTTTAAAAAAAACACAACTTCTATTCCTCCCTTGCACCCTCCCCTCCCTAGATCATGGACGCATAAACTTTATCGCTTTCAATCACCATAAACATAGATTATCTCTCAAATAATTACATGTTGTTTACATGTTAATCATAACCTCCAAAAATTATTTTTCCAGAATCTCTCTTGATCCAAAGGGGTTTAAATCTGGTATTATCTGGATTAATATAAACAGTAAATGGCTTCCAAATAATCTGAAATGTATCTTCTTTCGTGTCATCTCTTGTTACTCTTACTTTGTAGGTTAATTTTTCTGAAAGAGCAATGGACCGTAGCCTAGCTAACCACTTTGATATAGAGAGATTTTCTAATATTTTCTATCCTTAACTAATTCTATTCTTGCAGCATTTACCATAAGTGCTATGAGGTCCATATTGGGCAAGTTTTCATTTTCTCTTTCACAGACACAAAGTAGTAATAGTGCTGCTCTGAAATGAATTTTTGCCCAACACTTGACTTAGATGTCCTAATACATCCTCCCAGAATCTACATATTTTTGGACACATTAGCAACACATGATTCCAATCACTTGTTTTATCATAACAACTCTGGATAGTAATACCGTTTATGAATAGTTTTTAATGCATTTTCTGTAATCTAAGCAGACATTGATTTATAATCTGCTTCGATTCTGCATTTTCTCTAATCTGAGTGGATATTGTGTTTTCAATATTTTTATATCCAAATCTGACTGCCCAACAAGTCTCATCCCTTTAGATCTGCTAAATTTTGTCTCTTGTATTACAGTACGCAGATTTTATTTAATTTATTTTATTTGATATAATTTTGAAGCTTGTCCTGTTACTTTATTTGTGCTGTCATTACAATACATTTCAAATAGAATTAAAGCTCATAGCCACAATGAGTCTATTGATTTGGGTCTATTTTTAAGTTGTTCTAAATGTATAGGTTTACCATTCAAATATCTTTATTCTATATATTCCTTTCTGGTCCTCCCCAATTCCATTGGCTATACAGTTGGCCTTCCACATTCGTGGCTTTTAAAAGATTTGATTATTTGTGAGCTTCTTCAACACACACACAAACACACACACACGCACATGCTCAGGCACTTATTTTCTTGAGGAACCTTTCTTCTCAGCAGCTCAATCAGGCCACACAGCCCTTTAAAAACCCAGTAAGGATAGTAGGGTGAATAGGAAGGGGGAGGGGGAGGAGAAAGAACTATGGGTACAATCAAAATTGAATATCAATGGGGTTACAAATAGATCGGGGGAGAAAGAGGGATACAAAATATGGAAAATATAGAAATATGAACACAAAAGAAACAGTTGTTTTATATTTAATGGGAGGGGAAATCTCTTTTTTGCAATATTTTGAATGTTATTGTAATACTTAATTGTCTGGCATATAAAAATTAATAAATTAAAAAAACACCTCTGGATCTTCTCCTCTTTTACCAGCCAGTGCCTGGTCAGCTAAGGACAGCTCACAGCCTCATTTCTTAGCACTCCAAACCCTCTCCCAATGCCCCACACCTACCCAAGGAAGGAGATGGGAGAGAGAAAAATTATATAGGACCATCAAGCTGACCCACTCCCTTTCCCTCTCTTTTCTCTGACCTGGTTTGGACCCTAGGTACCTGTTTTCTCAACCATGCCTCACCCCCTTCCTGAAGACACACATACATCTTGATATTTACAATTTTTGCACTTTTGTGAGAATCTTGCACCCCTATCCCTAGGTGGGTCAACTGGACTGATGTTCTAAGAGACAGCAGAGGGATGATGGAGTTGGCACAAGAATGTTTTTATAGCTAAATTATGTATTGAACTTCTTTCTCTGAATGGATTTGCTATTTTATCTCTTTTTTGGTTTGGTTTGGTTTTTGGTTTTGTTTTCTCTAGTATTTTGGTAACATATCTCTTTCTATTTGATTCCATATCAGCTTTTATGAAGTTAGCAATTTGGACCAATTGGAAAGTTAAATAATATAGTTCTAAACGTGGTAGGGTTAAACCTTCCCATGATTTGTGACTATATTTGGTACTGTTTATGAACCTTAAAGATTTGCCCCTTGCTTTAAACTCCTCTAAGATTTTTTGTCATTTTCTTAATTTTATCTTATGTGTTGATAATGGAATATCCTGAAAAAAAGAATAAAAAGTAGGTAAGGTGGGGGCTTTGACAATGTCTTGACTGCCCAATAAATAGAATTGTAATTGTGACCATGCCTTTAGTTTTTGTTTAATATAACTAAATATTTCTTTTTAATTCCTCTATGCTAAATGTGACAGGTTTTAGTTGAGAGAGTGACCAAATATCTCAATCCAAATATCTCATTTGGATATACTCTTCAGTTTTATTTGGTCTTCTTTTGTCATATTTATATTTAATATTTTTCAGTTATCATTTATTTTCAATCTAGTGATACCTGCAGTTTATTTAGAATCATTAACATATGTGCTATGCACTGTGTTGTATTTGAAAGAAATAATGAGACATCATTTGGAAATATTTATCTTATCTTTTTCATTTTTAAGTTTTATTTCTTGTATTATGAGGTTTTTTTCTTAGGAATACTTCTGAAACTTCTAATACTAGTGCAAATAAAATGGAGGAAAGTGGGCAGCCTTGTCATGTTCCTTTGAGTAGAGGGAATGTTTAGGATTCTATTCCATTTATGCATATCACATCTTTTGCATTTTCATATAATTTATTTTTAATTGAAATGCACCTGCTGCCCATATTAATTTTTTCCAAGTTTTGTTAAATAAATATAGTCCAATTTATTTAATCTTAGAGCAATAATTAATGAATTTTTTTGTCTGATTGAGAAGTATTATTACTTTATAAGCTAATATCAATTGAGACTCACACCCCTGTTTTAGAAAAGGTAATGTTTTCACTTTATTCCAAGAATCTGGTATTTTCCTTCCTAAAAGTATTTCATTAAATAATTTATGTAAATGTGGGATCAAATTCTTGGCAACTGATTTGTAGAAATTTCTGTTAAAACCATCTGGACCTGGCTTTTGATCAAATTTTAAGTTGTATTCTTTATTTTCTCAGAAATTATTGGAACAGTTAATATATCTCTATATACATTTTGGATCAGATTTGCTGGAAGTTCTCTCACAAAACCTTTTATATTCACATTTCTATCTATCTAATCTGTTGTTTTTTGTTGTGATTTCCTACATAGAGGATTATTAATCCTAACATACAATATAGAATAAGTTGGGGATATCAAAGTCATTAGTGACTCTGGCCAAATAGAAACAACGGAATTACTCCAGTGCTTGTATTACAAGGACATTACGAGAATATCTGCCTCAGTGTTATTTCGCCCCTATTGCATAAATACCAAGGGGGCACCAGGCAATTCTACACTTCCCTGTTGCTTTCAGACACCAACGCTGATATAACATATAATGATGCCAGATTCTGTGCAGCAGCAGTTAAAATTGGTCAGGCATTGACCTTCACAATAGACTAGTGCCAGCCTTGCCTTGCTATGTTGGAGCTGTGTAACCTGAAGGGATGTTTTAAATACTGCTTTTAACCTGTGTTTTTATCTTCTTCTTTTTCTGTACCTCCTTTTTACCTGTGCTGGTCTATGACTGTAATAAAGGTTCTTTCTATTCTATTCTATTCTATTCTATTCTATTCTATTCTATTCTATGTGTATATGTGTATTTAATATCAGTAGTGTGAATGTGTGTGTGTGGAAAGGAAAGGGAAATATGTGAATGAGGAAAGAATTAATTGAGAAAAGGATTCACCATATTTTTATTTAAAAATATCCCGCATTCACAAATTCAAGCCTTAAATTGTTCTTGCTATGTCATTTATGACATTTTAGCAACTTATTTAGAATTAAGAATGTCACAAAGTCACTAACCTAATTAGGCCCTAGTGTAGAATAAAACACTTTGTAGTTTTATTTGCACAACCATATGAGCTGCTAGTTAACTTACATGCAAAAAGAACTGAATAGCAGTCATAAGATTCTCCATTACAATAAAAAGAATTACAGAGAAATTCTGGTGGTAAGTGAATATTTTAGCTACATCAATTCTGACAGTAATACTTGAAAAAGATGTGTGAATTCTTGGTTAATTTTAAGATCCATGGAAGGAACCTTTCTCTTTTTTCTCAATTTGCTAAAATCTCTCTTTCTTTTTCTTTCACTGTCTCCCAGGTGTAATTGCTGTTGTGATCTTCACCATCCTCTGCACCTTGGTTTTCCTCATTCGCTACATGTTCCGCCACAAGGGAACATACCACACCAATGAAGCCAAAGGGGCAGAATCTGCTGAAAGTGCTGATGCAGCCATCATGAACAATGACCCTAATTTTACAGAAACGATTGATGAAAGCAAAAAAGAGTGGCTTATCTAAAATGGGGTGGAAGAAGTTGGTCTGGAAGTAGAGATGGGGTGGGACTGGGAAGACTTTTTTTCAGCAAGAAGAAGACAGCTCTCTTATGGACTCTTGAGCACATCTAGTTTTAAAACAAAGGAGATCAGCACAATTGGAGGAGCACGTGACAAACAATGAGACTGGAAACACAACAGTATTTCAAAAAAGAACTTTTTAATATTGATTTATCGTGACTTGCCCCTTCTTGTATCCATTTAAACCAAGAGCTTAATTTAAGATGTTCAACATTGGTTCACACTCATCAATAACCACTTGTCGTCTTTGTCTGTTGCTAGAGATATTCAAGAATACCTGATAATAACAGGGGCCACTTTTCTATGTTTTTTTTTTTTTAGAAGCTTCTTAAAATGTAAATATTTCTCTCCCAAGAACAGCAAATCAATCTTTGAAGCCTGGGGCCATTCTTCTCTAGCATTCTTACACTGATCATTTCATAGAAAAGAAACAGTAACAGCTGGGTTGTGCTTACTTAATGTTTCAGTAATTGTCATCTTAATGCATGATTTAAAAGGTTCAAACTTGGACTTATCTGACTGCATAGCAGACTTAAAATGGCGTAACAGTCATTCAGTCATCCCAATAAATTGTGTCAACAGTCATTCTTTGATGGAATCCCTCTGATGTCACCTTTTAATGGTGTGACAGCAGCTGCATCATGACCTGATCACCTTTGGTGTTGGAAGCAACATGAGAAGAACCCACACCAGCCTCACTCCACTTCTCCAGAGGTTTGAGTCTGGCATTTTGATGTGTGTTCCTCCCATGTGACTTGGGATTTTCCAACATTACTGGATCACAAAGGAAAGAACCAAGATGCCTAAACTGCCACACCATTGAAAGTATATTGAGAAAGCCCTAACAAAGAATGCTCAGCAATGTACAATTCCCAGGATTCTTTGGGAGGAAGCCATAACTGTTAACTAGCTTAAAGCTGATGTAGTATAGGCTCTGCCCTAGAGAACAAGAAACCTGGATTGTAGGAGAAAAAAACTACTTTCATGTGTTTTCAAAAACCCATCAACTTGTGCCAGCGTTTTGAAATGTGTATCTGATGTGGGCACATGATAATGATTGTGTACAGTACAGTACTTATAAATAATGTAAAAAAATCTTATTATCATTTCTGTCATTGTCAGAGAAGGGTATATTAAAACATGTTCAAATCAGAGCATTCCATTTAGCTCTGTTACAACTCTGCTGACCACATCATGACACATCAGTTCTACCTGTGACATAATGGCATTTGCTGTATGTATGTAAACATATAATAGGGAATTAGTACCAGATTTTACAAATCTGTTTGCTTCTGTTTCTTATATATAGGCTGTTCCAGAAATATTACTACAGTTTTTAGCAAATATGTTTGAGCCAGGAGATTTCATGTAATACATGGCATATACATTAACTCATTTTTTCTCCTTTTAATCTCTGACTGAAATCTTGTGAAGGGTATTTGTGAAGACATTTTATTTCAAGCTGGAAGGCAGAAACAAAGAAACTGGATAGTCTTGTATTTAGAGAAATCTGCAGAACAATACAGTCCAAGAGCATGACTTTTCTTTAATGCACACATTTGCCCAATTTTTTTATCATGATCGCTTCTCTGTTAAGGCAATTTGAGGACAGATAAGGTAGTTACAGATGCTTCAGGGATAAGAACCACATTAGATTAGTTTATATTTACACATCACTAAAGTGAAGAGATCTGAGATCAATTCACACACTTTACATTTATCTATGTCCTTGTAAGCCATGATTGTGTGAAAGGGCTGTCTTAGATCAATTACTGTGGCTTGAGCTTTCTTAAAATGTGAATACCATCCCAATCAGTAGAGTTGTGCTTATCAAATTAAAATAGAGGCCATTGCTCAGCACTGCAAATCTGAAACTGTTTCAAACTGGTTGAACCACCAGAATTTTCCCAAAGAATCCTGCAAAATTGTAGTTCTATGAGTGAGAATTCTTAGTTGCCCGTACCTGGTCCTTTCACTCAGTTGAAGCTTTCTGTGTTACTTTACTGAGTTATACAGCAGTTAATCATGTATGAATTTGGTTTCAATGTAAATTGTGTAGAAGACCCATGTCTCTTCATAACAACCCCTTCACTTGATCTTGGGAAGAAGCCCTTCCTTGCAGTAAAGACAAGATCACACAGTGATGTTCATTGATGGTCAGGGCTTGTTTTGTTGTTTTTTCTTTTTAAGAATTCCCATTTGCTGAGTAAGAAGATTCTCCACTAATAAAGCCTTATGGAAAGTTGTATAGTGCAACTTAATGATGATATATCAATTTTATGGTCTCTTGCTTATCATGTGTTTTACAAATTGATTTCTTGTGAAAAGATTTTATGCCTATAATGGCTGTGGATCCATGTAACCCATCTGCTCACAATTTTGGTATGCACAGCTCTGAAACATTTTTGTTAATCAATTATTTCTCAGAAAGGTTGACTGGAAATCCAAAATAACTGTAGTTCAATGTACTAAAGACTATTATTCTCTTTTAGCTGAGTTGTCACTTTTTTCTGGGCTGTGTTTTTTGCAATTGATTTAGATATTGCAGAAGCCTTGCAAACTGAAGAAAGAGAAAGAACTTCATTTTAGTGGTGTATCAAGCATGGGGCACTGGATGTGGCCCACACCAGGATGCATTTAAGTGTGCCGCTGCCTGAATGACCCCTCTAATCACCAGCTGACAGCAATGCTATGCTCCCGATGTCCCTGGCCACATTCAGAATATGTTGCCAAATTCTTGCTTCTGTGTGCATGTGTATGAGGCTGGGTATGGGGGGAGAAAGAAAGAGAGCTTGCTTGCTTGCTTGCTTGCTTGCTGCTTCATACTTTCTGTCCCTCATGCAAATGGGTTTCACACCTGTCTAGTGATCTCAGTTGGAATGATCCAGAGATGAGTAACTTTGACAGGTATCCTGTCCCACCAATCTGCTGCACATGTTCTAGCCCACCATAGCTACTGTCCCCTCAGTTCTTCTTCATCCACCAACAGAGTGGCACCTCTTGGTCTGCTCTTGGTGTTGAGTAGATTTTTCCCCCTTTGTATTGTTCACGTGTTCTATTGCTTTGTACTTCACTTTCCTTCTACTACATATATTTCGTTACTGTGTTTTTCTTTGCTTTTTCTTCTAATGCTAAATTTTTTTTAAAAAAAAAATCTCTTTATTTTGGGAGTTGGCACTTCTTCCTTCCCTTTTATGGCCTCTACTTCCATTTTCAAGCTCTGGTTTTCTTGTGATCAGGTCTCCTTTTTGGACAGTCATTCCAAGGATTTATTCTGCCAGGTGAGGGACACATTGTCAAGAACTGTTCCATTTGCAGAAGTTTTACCTCACAGGCCCTGAAGAATCAGGCCTTATAACTCAAGCTCTACTGCTAGGAGGAGTTTCTGCAGGTCACAGACTAGGCAGCCTCTAACTAGCCCTTCTTTTCAGTTTCCACCATGGCTGCAAATGTGTGGAGATCTTAGCAGAAGACAAAGGTGGCTTCAATACCAATGTTGACATCAGTATCGACAACTCAGACTCCACGTACTTTTGTACTGACAGGCCTTTAGTAATGGTGGCGTTCCCAATATCGATCATTTCTTTGACACCACTCTTTTCTCCACAGCCTATCCTTTCCCCACAGTCTTGGTAGCAGGGGATTCAGGTTGTCCAACTTCTCTGTACTGTGCATCCAAGTCCTCTTGACCCAGCCATAAAAGCATAGTCCCCAGAGCATCACTCACTATCGGAGGAGAAAAGACAGGAGGAGAAGCACACCAATCACCACATAGAGCTTTCACTACCAATGTCAGCTACACCACCAATCCCCATACCAACCATCTTGGAACTACCTGTAGCACTTCCATCCAGCACTCTTTTAACGTCCACTGTACTGGATCTTCAACTCTCTCAGTCCTGGAAATGGAAGCATTAGGGAATCAAGTTGTACCAGCTATGCAGTCCAACCTGCACCTGAAGTTCAGCCCATGGTTTCTCCCCATCATGACTTGCCCAGATGCAGATTGTTGTCTCCTTCACCAAGACAAGACCAGAGCGTTCTTATGTTTCTTCCCAATCATCATACTAAGAGTACCAATACCACGAAGACTCTCCATACCCCTCAGTATCATACATGCATAAGTACCAATAGGGACATTTGTGAAGAGAGCAACCTAGGTTGTAGAACTTGTACTCTTTATTGTATTGAGATCTGTGCCACTGTTATGAATTTGAGTGCTATCCACTATCTCAGCATTCCGCTGTGCTTGATACCACAGTCTGTCAGGAACAGATTCACGCTCACATGTATTCAATAAACTTGATAGAAGATTTATTGTAACATAGCAAGAGATGCTGTCTTACAGACGTCAAAGCTCGAGAGTGGGATCTGGTTCCCACACTCTACACTTAAAAGGACAGTTTCCCCTGAGATAGTTGTAAAAGGACTAACGGCCCCAATCACCATGACGACTATCTGTCCAACAGTTCCTTTGAAATTCCAGCCGGAAGGAATGTTCAACACCTAGGAATAACCTAACATTCTCTATCACCATTCCCACAGGCAGCTGCCATACAAAAGCAATAAAATGTGGGTGCACCCCGACATCCTGCCCGCCTTCAGGAGAAAAAATTAAAAAAATAAAAATAAAAATACATACAGACATATATATATGATACATAGAAAATACCACAGAACGGTAGAAATACAGGAAGACTAAATAGCAAAATAAATGCAGCAGAAAAATCAATCGGGGCGTTGAGGAACATCAGCCGGTGAAGAAGTCAGCGAAGGGGCCCTCTTCAGCAAACTGGAATGAAAAACAGGATGAATAGCTTTAAGGGAAGAAGGGAGATCCAGTTCGAAAGAGACATCATTAATAGCCCGTTTCACAGGAAAAGGACCGAGAAAGCGAGGGGAAAGTTTCTTAGATGGGGAGGGTGAGGAAATATTCTTAGAAGAAAGGAAGACCAAATCACCAGGTTTATAAGGGGGATTAGGCTGCCGTTTACGGTCAGCGAAGCGTTTGTGGGAAGCCTTGGCGAGGGAGAGAGCACGCGAGACGGACTGCCAAATGTCAGAAAATTTAGAGACCCAAGCTGACACAGAGGGAGGCGCAGAAGAACGGAGAGAGGGGGGGGAAGGGGAAGGTAGAAAACCGTAAACAATCTCAAAGGGGGACTTCCCAGTGGAGGAATGAACTGCATGGTTAATAGCAAATTCAGCAAAAGGGAGGAGCGAGGCCCAATTAGATTGGTTCTCAGAAACAAAACATCTAAGAAACTGCTCAAGTGATTTGTTAACACGCTCAGATTGGCCATCCGTCTGGGGGTGATAAGCACTGCTGAGTTTTTGAGTGATGCCC
Organism: Ctenosaura bakeri; assembly: GCA_948474755.1. NCBI lineage: Eukaryota > Metazoa > Chordata > Lepidosauria > Squamata > Iguanidae > Ctenosaura > Ctenosaura bakeri. Next base: position 658,219 of record CAOLHI010001804.1, on the reverse strand, counting down.
AGTGTTTTCAGCAGACACGACCAAAACTTGGAAGTAAAAACCCTGTCCGAAATGATTACAGAAGGCAATCCGTGAAGTTTCCGTACATGAGTAACAAACAGGTCAGCCAATTTCTCAGCACAAGGGACCCTTTTTAGGGGCACAAAATGACATTGTTTGGAAAAATGATCAGTAATAACCCAGATGACATGAAAACCTTGTGAGGAGGGGAGAGATACAATAAAGTCCCATGCAACGACCGCCCAAGGACCAGAAGGAATAGGCAGAGGTTGCAGTAGCCCTTGAGGCTTAGACGTGGGTGATTTAGCAACGTTGCAAGTGGCACACTGTTTAATATAAGTCTGCACAGAGGAGTTTAATCCAGGCCACCAAAAAAGGTGGCGAATCGCGTGCAATGTCTTCAAAAACCCAAAATGTCCAGCGGGTTTGGAATCGTGATGACGATGAAGGGCATGCTCGCGGGCAGCAGGGGGAACGTAGACCTTTATGCCATAGAAGGGGAGATTATCAACCCATGTTATTTTGTCCTTGTTCGCCGGAAGCCAGGAATCCCCGTGCGCTGAATGAATGATAGCATCGCGGAGAGCGGAGTCACAGAGGGAAGAGGCAGAAAGCCTTGTTTTAGCTGTAGCGCGAGTAGTGACTTGAGAAGCCAGAGAGGAGGCAGGAAATAAGGTTTTTGGGGGGAGGCAGCAGGGGGTCCCGCAAAACAGGGAAGCCGAGAGAGAGGGTCCGCCAGCTGGTTAGTGCGGCCAGGTTTGAAAACAATTTTAAATCGGAATCTCTGGAAAAATTCAGCCCATCTCGCCTGTTTAGGGGAAAGTTTCTTAGCTGACTGCAGGGCTTGCAAATTCCTATGATCAGTCCAAACTTCAAAGGGAATTCGGGCCCCTTCTAACAAATGACGCCAAGAGGAGAGCGCAAAATGAATAGCCTTGGCTTCTTTCTCCCAAATGGGCCAATTAGATTGTTGAGTAGAAAACTTCTTAGAAATGAAGGCACAAGGCTTGAGCGCTCCCGCAGTGTCATGTTGTAAAAGAACGACCGCCATGGCAAAATCCGAAGCATCAGTTTGCACAATGAATTTCTTGGTGCTATCCGGGAAAAGAAGCAATGGCTCAGAGGTAAATTTGGATTTCAAATGGTCAAACGCCGATTGATACTCAGGGGACCAACAAAGTCTACGTGTTTTGCTTGCAGATGATCCTTTAGGTTTCCGTAAAAGGTTAGTGAGCGGAAGCACTATTGCAGCAAAATCCTCGATAAAGTTACGGTAGAAGTTCGCAAAGCCAAGAAATTGCTGCAGTTGTTTCAAAGTTTTAGGAATGGGCCATTTCAAAATGGAGTCAATTTTTGAGGGGTCCATTTTCAGTGAACAATCTTGAATCCTATAGCCCAAGTAATCAAAAGTTTGGGTGTCAAATTGACATTTAGAGAGATTAACCACGAGATTATTGTCTATCAGCCGTTTAAGCACTTCACGGACCAATGACACATGAGATTCCATGGAATCTGCATAAATTAGAATGTCATCCAAATAAATCAGAACCCCCTGATACAATAAGTTATGAAAAATGGTGTTTAGAAACATTTGAAACACAGACGGTCCAGATTGTAAACCAAAGGAAAGAACCGTCCATTTAAAGTTACCGAGCGGTGTTGCGAAGGTGGTAAGCCACTCAGAGCCCGGGTCCATCCTAACCCTGTGGAAAGCCTCCTTTAGATCAAGTTTGGTGAAATATTTTCCTTGAACAAGGTGGTCCAAAACAGTCCGTATCAGAGGGATGGGATAACAATTGGAAGATATAACTTGGTTAATAGCAGAGTAGTTAACTATCAGCCTCGGATCCGCGCTGGGATCTTTCCTCTTTCGGAAGAAAACGGGACTCGCCGTGGGGGCTGTAGAAGGCTTGATGAATCCACGAGCCAAGTTTTTATTGAGGAACTTCTTGAGAGCAAGGAGTTCTTGTTGGCTCATGGGGTAAATTTTTGGTTTAGGTAGTTTGGCCCCGTCAACCAATTCCAGTTTACAGTCGAAATCTGGGGGGGGGCAATTTGTCAACTTCCCTCTCGTGGAAAGCCTTATGCAAGTCCCGGTAATGTGAAGGAATATGTTGCATATCTTCATGGGAAATGGGAAAGTTTGATTCTGAAGAGGATAGAGTGCCAGCAGTCCAGTTTATTTGGGGGTTATATTCACGAAGCCAATCGATTCCCAAGACCAATTTGAACTGCACCGCCTTGGGAACCAGAAAGCGCATGCTGTAATTGTTTTTTCCCATTTGAAATGAGATGGGCTTAGTAATTTTGCCAATTACTCCTCCAGTCATTGAGGTCCCATCCATTTGAGTTAATTTGATGGGGTGTTCCAAGGGCTCATAAAGGATTTGTAAATCCTTAGCCAGTTTGGGGTGTAACAAGCTTCTGGAGCAACCAGAGTCAATTAATGCACTATGTACATGCATAGTCCCATCTCTGCCAATAAGCGTAACTGTGGTGTAGAAATGGGGAATTTTTGGAGTACTTACGGCTGTTCCCGCTGCCTGCCAGTCATCGCCGTCATGTTCAGAATCCCCGTCTGTCTCAGATGAGGACGAAGTGGTGGATTCAGCGTCGGGAGCGAAGTTTCCTGTCGCAGCTGCCGGGGCCTTAGAAGCGCTTCTAAGTGGTCGTTTGACAGCCGCTGGCTGACTTGTGGATTCCTTATTCTTGGTGTCTGCTCGTGCTCCCTTAATCCCAGCCGGGTCTTGGTTTTCCAGGGCAAGTATTAGCAAGGTGACCCGTTTTGCCACAGTTGAAGCACATTCCTAGACGGAGGCGATTGTTCCGTTCCTCAGCGTTGAGGATGATGGGACGGCGAGGTTGTCGTTTTGCCATGTCTTGTCGTTGCCGGTTCAGCTGCACCGTCTGGGTTATTCCTTCCACTTCAGTAGCTAGCCTGACCCAACCTAGCAGGGTCTGTGGGTTGGCCTGAAGTAAGCACCCGTGTAATATATCGGGATTTAGGCCATCTTTGTATAACTCAATAAGGATTTCGTCATTCCACAGGACTTTGGTGGCCAGGTTTCTGAATTCACGAGAATATGTTCCCACATCGTTCCTGCCTTGTTTCATTCGTTTTAGTTGATATTTGTGTTTTTCCAGTAGATGAGGGTCTTCAAAACGTTCACGCAGGTGGTTCATGAAGAGCTGCAGATTTTCAGTTTCTGGGGCGCGGGTGTCATATAGGTTCGCGACCCAGTCTGCTGCCAGTCCTTTCATCCTTTGGCTGAGGTATCGAATTCGGGCGCATCATCCCGGAAAAGATGGCCATTATCAATCATGAAATTATTTGCCATGGTCATAAAAAAAGAGAGCTTTTCCCCCTTTCCGTTGAATGACGCTTTCAGGTCTCCAACATTTCTGAGTAACGGTGGCGCTGGCGCTTGCCTGGCTGGTTGCCAGGGTGGACCAGGGGTGCCTGCTGTTGGGACGGCAGCTCGTGGTTCTCGTCCTGGTGTTCTCCCTGCCTGCGAGGGACGGAGGCGCATCTCGCGTAGCATGGTCTTGAGTTCAAGTATTTCCTCATCTTTTCTCTCCAGTTCCGTTTCCATTTGTTTTATCTCCTCCAGAAGGGAAAGGTCTTTTGCTGATGTGTCCCATCTAGCAGCCCTTCTGCGTTGTCTCAACGACATACGTGGTTTCTCTCCCCAGACCCAGGTTTGGCCGCTGGTGGGGGTTTCCGGAGCCTCGGTCAGGCGTAAGTTTCCCTTGGTATCCATGAGCACTTCGGTCTCTGCGGCTTCATCAGATTCTGCAGATGCATGCTCTTCTGCAGTAATTGACTGGTCCGTCGCTTGATACATTTTAGGAAAGAGTCTCTCGAGCTTTCTGTCAGGAACAGATTCACGCTCACATGTATTCAATAAACTTGATAGAAGATTTATTGTAACATAGCAAGAGATGCTGTCTTACAGACGTCAAAGCTCGAGAGTGGGATCTGGTTCCCACACTCTACACTTAAAAGGACAGTTTCCCCTGAGATAGTTGTAAAAGGACTAACGACCCCAATCACCATGACGACTATCTGTCCAACAGTTCCTTTGAAATTCCAGCCGGAAGGAATGTTCAGCACCTAGGAATAACCTAACATTGTACTATCACCATTCCCACAGGCAGCTGCCATACAAAAGCAATAAAATGTGGGTGCACCCCGACAACAGTCGGTTTCATTCTCTACATAGAATCATAGAATCATAGAGTTGGAAAAGACCACAACAGCCATTGAAACCAGCCACCTGCCATGCTGGAGCATACACTCAAGGCACCCCAGCAAATGGTCATCCAGCCTCTGCTTAAAAACCTCTGAAGAAGGTGACTCCACCACAGTCTGAACCAGCATATTCCATTATTGAATGGCTCTGACTGTCAGGAATTTCTTTCTGATGTTTAGGTGAAATCTTCCTGTAGTTTGAATCCATTGCTCCATGTCTTAGTCTCTGGAGCAACAGAAAACAAGCTTGCTCCATCTTCAACATGACATCCATTCAAATATTTAAACATGGCTATCATGTCACCTCTGAACCTTCCTATCTCTCTAAGCCTCTCCTCATAAGACATGGTTTCCAGATCCTTCACTATTTTGGTTGCCCTCCTCTGGACATATTCCAGCTTGCCAATACCAATGATTGTCACAATCCTACTCCTAACTACATATGTACAATAACGCATTGGTGCCAACAAGGCAAAGCGGCAAAATGGCAATTTTACAGCGAAAGTAGTTGAGTATGACACACAATGAAGCATAACTGATACAGTAATAGCAATGCAACAATGAAAATCAATAGTATTGCAAGACACACAGTAAAATGGTAAATAGCAGACTTGCGTTGTAGGCAATGCGGGCAAGGAAACTGGTCCAGAGCTGAGGCAGGCATGGGGGCCACTCCGGCTGAGAAGCGGGCAGAGTTCGGTTCTTAGGCAAACAAGATTCCGGTAATAAGTGGGCATGTTAAAGATCTCAAAAGCGCACAGTTCGATATGGTGAATGGAAGTTCAGTTCCTGGTTTGGGGGAGGCATGGTGCAAACACAAATATCCAGGCACCACCCTCCGCTCAGTACGGAAGAGTTCAATAGCTGAATTTGCAGGCTAAAGAGTTCCAAAGTTCCAATAGGGCCCAAAAACATGGGCAAGCTGGAAAGAGTTCACTGGGAGCTGGAAAGTAGGCAGGCTGGATTGCAAAACGAGTGTTTGGGTTCGAGGTTGAGCTAGCTCAGGCTCGCTAGCTTTGCAGGAGGCTTGCGGGGGTGGTAGATGGCAGAGTCCCAAGTTGCGAAAGTGGCAACCTTAATGAAAGCGGCAGGCATCTGGCAAGGTCCATCGGGGAGAGGCTGTAGCTGGATCCCCAACTGCGACAACAGGAACAGGAGGTTGTCTTGGGCTGGACCCTCGACACGAACGATGGATTTCCCACGCACGCACACACACCCCACGGCACCCGGGGGTGTGGGCGAGTCCGGGGCTGGTCTAGGCCACTGGAACCGTCGACCTATTGCTTAGAGTAAAGAGAACTGACATGGATTATAACCAATACAGAAATTAGATGCAAATGATTGGAGAGGAGCCATATGGGAGTTGGGTTAAAATCATGAAGACCGGGGATGATGGGAGCCTCAGTGGGCAGTTAACAGAGCACCAGGCAAAGTCAAAATACATGGAGGGAACAGGGGTGACTGTCTTGGACCTTGGTCACTATGAGATGGAGGGCGGTCCGACCACACCTCGGTAGAGGGGGCCGCTGTTCAGGAATACTCTCAGTGGTGACCCGGGCCTGCAATGCTCGAAGTGTTAGATGGATCACCTTAACGAGGCACTTTGTGTCTACCACACGTGAATTACTTCGACATGACCTTTGATGTGGATGGGACAAGTCTTGGCGATGTGAGAGAGTTCACAATGCACCCCTTCAGACCAAATTAGGTTGGCCCATGCTCTTAGATGGACCAGGTTAGGCTCTGGCTTCCACCTAGGCGGAGGCTCCCAAACTGGTAAAAGAAAGAATTAATCAACACAAAGACAAGCAAGTGTGCACTTGCTTGTTGCCAGTGCGGACGCTGACTATGCCGGAGATTGTCCCGAATGGTGGGCTTTACATATGCAAATGTCCTAATAACATATGCAAATGAAGAACAATGCACCAGGGCCAGTCGTTGCCGCCAATTGTGTGGGTCTCCGGCCCTTATGGGACGTCGGAGGCAGGTCTAAATTTGGGAACTACTAAGCCGACTTAAGTGAAGGGTGAAGGCAGAGACTCCAGACTGTTCTCACCCTAACAATCTGGGCTCCTGGAAAGAAAGACCTGAGAAATCGCCAGAGGGCGAGAGATAACCTGGTAGTAGACCAAGACTCCAGAGTCAGACCTGGTCCCACTGAGAAGGAGACGCTCATGTCTCACCTCGTGGTCCCCAAAAACCTCTTTACCCAAGACCATCCCTCAGCTTGAGAGATGGCAGAGGCTACGGCCTAACTCTAACCCTCCTCAGGGTATCCGTGCTGACTCTGTAGGCCCGGTTTACCCCAGAGGGCCCAAAGGGAGATCTCGGGTCAGCCAACCCGTTGGTCTTCCGCCCAAAGCGGTTACAAAAACAGATTAAATAACTACAAAACAACTTACTACTAAAGTAACGCAAATACTAACTACAGGAGGAACTATTTACAAAGACTTGGAGCCTGGGAGGGGTTCGCCACTCCACCTCCGCTCCATGCAGACTGGAGACATTCAACCATTATCGAACGCCTCGTAAATGGAGACAAGCGTCTCTGAAAAACTAATGGCTGGTGCTCCCTTGCAAGTCAAGGAAGCCTGGCAAGTTAGAGGGCTCACATTGGGTCTTTGGGCACCGGGATCTTCCAGCTCTGGGGTTGCCACAGAGGCGGAATCAATCGGCTGACCCTTCCATCCCTTCAATTGCGATAATAGGTGGGTCCCTGAAATTACGAGCAAGAGTAGCAGTACCCACTCCTTGCTGGAGACCCTTTTGGACAATCCAGAGTGGAGGCCTGGGTTATGCCCATGGACCTCATAACCAACAGCCTTGCTGAGTAGGACGGCGGTCATCAGGAGACTAAAGACCATCTTGCCACAGCTAACAGTAACCAAAGTCACAGTTAGGGTGCTGCCAGGGCCCATAAAGGCAAAGCGGCGACAAGAAAGCCAAACGGAGGGGCTGGCAGTAGCCACGATTTCCTTCACGTGCGGTGACACAGTCTGTCCCAGGACTAACGGGACTGTAATGGGGATCTCAATGGTGGCACCGCGGTGCACAGCTGGATCTACCTTGGGTCCCTGATCTGATGGCCGTGGGAGCATGTTCCTGTTGTGGGCAATTGACTCATAGCTTCGTGGGAGAACAATGTCCAAGAGTCTCATGGCTACCCCAAGACAAAAACCTACAACGAAACACCTCCAGGGGTCAAGGAATGCCTTCCCAGGTTAGCGCGCGGAGACCCCCCTCCACCGTATCCAGAAGATTGGACACGATTGGGCGCAGGCTCGCAGCGGCTAACCGGTCTGAGGTGTAGCACACTCAGTGCCACACCAGGTTCCAATAACGGGGAGGTAGGAGATCTTCCCCCTCGGTCTTGGTGCCTACCTTCACCTTGCGTTTCTGCCTGCTTGCGTGGCCGCTGTTCGGCCACAACACTAGGAGGAAACTTTCTGGACCGAGGGCATCCCTATTCTGAGAGCTCCGAGTCAGGGCAATATCCAGCTGGAGGAGGACTGTTGGTCACTGCACTCACGGGCTGGCTGTTCCTCAGTGGTAGATGCCTTTCTAGGGCATCAAGGAGCTCGCTCATGGGTCTCCCATCGAACTGGCTCATGTCCAGTCCGTATCGGCGTAACAAATTCCATATCTTGGCCCTAGGTGAGGGGAACGTATGATCCCGTCCACCCGGGGTTTCCTTAGGGGGACCGGACTCAAAGGATTGTCCTTCCACTGAACAAAATATTGAAGGTGGACTTTATGCTGTCTAGAGTCCACAATTTGTTTAAATTCAAAACGCTGCTGGTTGTCAACCATCATGGGAGGTGGAACGGGCTACATCAGGTGACAGACATTGATTTAGTTAGAACTATTCTTTTTATGCTGAAAGGGTCCCATATTTTGGACACAAATTCTTGAAGTGTTGTTGGCACTGCAGGAATTTCTTTGACAGATACACCAAGTCCCCAACCTTAACGTTCATTCAGGAGCCCTCTTTTTATCAGCCTGCTTTTTGTAAGAGCATGTTCAAAAGTATTTATAATCCCAGGCCACATAGCTTTGATTCACCTGACCCATTGGCTAAAGTCTTCCTTCTTCACTGACAAAGTTGGCAAATGCTGAAGGTCTTGTCCATATAGAATCATAGAGTTGAAAGAGACCACAGAGGCCATCCAGTCCAACCCCCTGCCATGTAGGGACACATATCAAAGCACTTCCAACAGATGGCCATCCAGTGTCTGTTTAAAAACCTCCAAGGAAAGAGACTCCACCACATTCTGAGGCAGCATATTCCGCTGCTGGACAGCTCTGACCATCAGGAATTTCTTCCTCAGGTTCAGGTGGAATCTCCTTTCCTGTAGCTTTGAACCCTTTACCATTTTGGTCACCCTCCTCTGCACACATTCCAGCTTCTTGAATTGAATATCCTTCTTGAATCGAGGTGCCCAGAACTGGACACAGTATTCCAAATGAGGTCTAACCAATGCAGAATGGAGTGATAATATTACCTCCCTCGATCTGGACACCATACTCCTGTTGATGCAACCAAGAATCACATCAATAGGAGTATGGTGTCTAGATCAAGAGAGGTAATGGTATCATTCTATTTTGCTTTGGTTAGACCTCATTTGGAATACTGTGTCCAGTTCTGGGCACCTCAATTCAAGAAGGATATTGACAAGCTGGAATGTGTCCAGAGGAGGGTGACCAAAATGGTGAAGGGTCTGGAAGCCATACCCTATGAGGAGCGGCTTAGAAGGCTGGGGATGTTTAGTCTGCAGAAGAGAAGGTTAAGAGGGGACATGATGGCCGTGTTTAATTATTTGAAGGGATGTCATGTCAAGGAGGGAGCAGACTTGTTTTCTGCTGTTCCAGAGACTAGGACAAGAAGTAATGGAATTAAGTTGCAAGAAAGGAGATTCCACCTGAACCTCAGGAAGAACTTTATGATCGTCAGAGCTGTCTGGCAGTGGAATATGCTGCCTCAGAGTGTGGTGGAGTCTCTTTCTTTGGAGGTTTTTAAGCAGAGGCTGGATGGCCATCTGTTGGGAATACTTTTGATATGTGTTCCTGCATGGCAGGGGTTGGACTGGATGGCCCCTGTGGTCTCTTCCAACTCTATAATTCTATGATTCTAAGAATCATGTTGGCTTTTTTGGCTGCAGCATCACTCTGTTGATTCATGTTCACCTTGTGGTACACCAAGACTGCTAGATCCCTTTCACACGTACTGTTATCCAGCCACGTGTCCCCCATTCTATATTTGTGCCTTCCATTTTTTCTGCCTAAGTGTAGTACCTTATATTTTTCTCTGTTGAAATTCATTTTTTTAGCTTTGACTCAGCTCTCCAATCTGTTAAGGTCATTTTGAATTTTGCTCCTGTCCTCTGGCGTATTAGCAACCCCTCCTAATTTGGTGTCATCTGCAAATTTGATCAGCATATCCTTTATTCCATCATCCAAGTCATTGATGAAGATGTTGAATAGTACTGGACACAGGACAGAACCTTGTGGCATCCCACTAGTCACTTCTCTCCAGGATGAAAAGCAGCCATTGGTGAGCAGCCTTTGGGTTCAGTCAATCAGTTACAAATCCACCTAACAGTAGCACCGTCCAGCCTGCATTTTACTAGCTAAATATACTACATGAAATTGTGAGTGACTTCTACTTAGATGGACAGAGTTGTTATAAGATGTTATAAGCTATTTCAGCAAAGGGCAACGTAAACCAAAGCATCCTGTTGGAAATTAATGTAACACCTTAGGTACTGTTCAAGAACCTCTCAGTCTGCCTGTCTGTTTGGGGATGATTGGCTGAGCTCAGCCCCTGCTCTATACCTAGTTGTTGTAGGAAAACCCTCCAAAACTGGGAAGTAAACTTCACCCCTCAGTCTCAGATGATGTTATACAGGACCCAATAAAGTGTGCAAATCTGTTGCACAAAAATCTTGGCCAATGGGGAAGCCATTGGGACAAAAAAGCAGGGCTGGCTTTGAAAATAGATCAGGCAGCACCCAAATCAATGTTTTCTTCTAACTGTAAGGTAAGCCCACTATAAGATCTATGCTAATTTCAGTCTAAGGATGAAGTTGACTGGGTAGGGGGTATAGTTCTCATAGTTTTCCCCAACTTGCTTAGCTATCACACACACTGGGCAGGCTGTGATGTTGGTTATTACATCTTGTCTAAGGCCCTTTTCGCATGGTGTTTTTAAAGCGTATTAAGCACACTCCCTCCTCCCTTCACAAGCCCCGTACCGCATGACATTCTGGTGAACCAGGTGCTATCACAGCCACAGATAGTGCTGATAGCGCATTTTCTTATTTTCGCCTGAAAGGTGAAAATGACCTTCCTTTCACGCATCGGTTGCGCAACCAGAGGGCCTGAGGATCCATCGTCCGGTGTGCTTCCAGGAAGGACCCAGGACTGGGCGGGGTGTGAGCAGTCCCTGCTGCCTGTCCCTCACGCTGTAGCTCTCGGGGATGCTCCGCCCAGCAGCAGGCTGGCCACTGCCCCCATCGGCCACCCCGGGGCTACATCACCACTCACACTCGAGATGACAGCAGCCCCCGGGGTCTGCGTCGCCACTCACACTCGAGGTGACAGCAGCCCCCAGGGTCCGGCCAACTGTGGGTTTTTTTTTTCAAACCTGGTGCTATCATTAGCATGTTAGCATGTTACCAACGTAGTATGAAACAGCCTATTGGCAGGATCTATCGTGCTAACGTTGGCACGATAATTGACAAAACAATAAAAAAGAAAGAAAAACCACCAACCAATCAGGGGCGGTGGGGCGGAGACAGGGTGGGATGCCAACATGCCGACATGCAGACAAGCCACCGTGTGGGGACTGGTGCTCTCTTGCGAATGCCCTACCATGTGCAGACTGCAAGGGCCACTCTACTGGGCCTCTTGCAATATTGGCAGTATCGTGAGAGCTCTAGTTCATCGCACTATCAAGGTAAGGTGTGAAAAGGGCCTAAGTCCAGGCCACCAAAATTGGTGCCTGACCAGGTTTAAAGTTTTAATGAATCCAAAATGTCCTGCTGCTTTTACATCTTGACATTGCTTCAGGATTTTGCCCCTTAACTCTTACGGTAAATAAATTCTGTCCCCTTTGCAAGGGATACTGTCCTTCAAAATTATTATACCCCCATGATCGTTCAACAAGGCATCTTGCTCCAGTACCTCCTTCATACTTCATTGTAAATCAGGTTTCAACTGGGTCGACAGGGCCAAAGGTTTGTGTCACTCACAAATATGGGTGACTCAGGGGTCCAGCCATGATGCCATATCTCCATATGACAATGAGGAATTAATTAGCCCAATTAGGAGTCCTGCGAGAGGGGGGTAACCTAATGAGATCTTCTACCAATGTTTACGGGATCCTTGCAGGAAAGAACCAACCAGAGATTCCAAATTAAACTAAAATGTGTTTTATTGAAAAATTCAGTCACACACACAAAGGATTCAAGCATTCACACTAATATAAGAGCTAACCAAAGGAAAAAGGGAGGGAAGCGGTTAATAGTGGAGTTTTAGGGACCGGGCAATAATTACTGGTGTGGAGAGCAGAGAAGAAAGTGGAAACATGGCTTAGAATTGCACCTAAGGACAGTACTCATTTGCAAATCAGAACAATAGCATGGCATTCAGCAAGTGAGACACTGTGCCTGATTGCTCAAAATAGGGGGGGTTATAACCAAAATCTGCCTGGAGGGCAAGAGTGTGAATGGCTCTCTGGCCAAGCAAACAATGGAGGTTGCAAATTGGATAAGGGGCTCCAGATAAAGTTAGTGGTCTTAATTTTAAGTGACAAAGAGTTAATGGCTGTTGTAATAGCTCTGTAATCGTGGACAGGTAAAGGAACAATGAAGGGAAATGTTCAGGTGCTAGGAAGAAGGGCTGAAACAACCAGTGGTTTGGTGGGAATTTCCTGTCGCTATTGTAGCAGAGATGTTACAGCTTCAGCTTAAGCCTATTATCTCTGAAGTTACTTGGTGGTTATCCTGGCATGACCTTGGTTACTCCTAGAGGAGATCTCTGACCTACTTTGCAGCATATGTGTCTAGCCAGTATTTTCCTCTACCCACCTTTGCCTTTTTGTTACATCAGGGCTTGTTTTATACCAAATGCCAATTAACATATTTTTCAATTAAATCATATTTTGCATTAAACCATATCAGATCTGAGGAATGTGCAGGCCGATAACATTTGGACTGGCTGCATGTCGTCACAGCCAGTCTTAACTGCTATGGGATAAATGTAATATCTACTAACTCCTTATGTTAGCTGTTGCGTTGTGGCAGTCTGGATGAAGCTTCAGCCAGAAAATTTTGTCAGCCTGGGAAATATTTTATCTGGAAGTTAACTTGTCCATTCTGTCCATCTTATTTGTTTGAGGCTCAATTTCCTAGGGGATTCAAGTGCCTTTAAATTTTGATGATCAGCCCACATCCCAAAAGGGGAGTAGGCCCCTTCTAAAAGATGGCAAGCTAGCCATGTCCTGGCTAGCTTGCACCTGCAGAAAAACACTCAGAGTTAAAGCAGAGGTGTTTATTTGGAGCAAACAAGCAACTTCCCAAAAGTTGCTGAGACTATTGTATGTTGGATGGTTACAAGTTTTATACCTTGCCACACAAATTTAGACACACATTGCAATGATTGGTGAAAGTCATAAATGTCACCCCACCCCACCAGAACCAAACAATCCCAGACCTTTCCATTGTTTACATGTTTTTCATCTTGGGAGCCAGAACAATTTCTGCATCCTTATCATAACACTTTCCCATTAGCCACACATTGCCCCCTTCAGATCTTTTCCCTCTTGTCAGATGCAGCAGGAACTATAGTGATTACCCTTTTAGTGCCTTGGTATGCTTTTGAACCTACAATTGGATATATAGCTGCAAACAGCAATTGGCAATTGATACATTGTAGCACCAGCAACCTATAGCTCCCTTTTCTATATTAGCCTATATTATAACATATGCTTTTTGCAGCCAGCCTATTATGACAGGATTCATGCCTTCTGACATTCTGTCCTCTCAAATCTAATTCCCTTCTACCCTGCTTTGTGTCATGAAACGTCTGTATAAATGTAGGTGCCTTAATGTGGTACACATCTACCCATTCCCTCTCACTAGCAGGCAAGTGTTTCCAATGAATCAAATATTGTAGTTGCCTATGGTGCTTTCTTGAATCCAAAATATCAGTGATTTCAAAATGCTAGTCTTATCCCATCACGATAGTAGGGAGACAGCTTTTCCTTTCCATGCCAGTCACCTGGTTCCATTGCCAACTTCAGCAAAGTGAAATTAAACACAAGGTGCATTTATTTATTTATAGTTCTTTTGGAGTTCCAACTCTGCAGTGACAGTGTTAATTAATCTGCACACTCAGAATGCCCCGATATATTTTGGTCCCAACTTCTTGGAGGGCTCTGAGTGTTTTAAGAACTTGATGGACAGATACACTTTGCTGCCTGGCTTAATATCTCATCCTTCACCTCTCTTTTGATCAGCACATTTTTGTAAGGTTTCTTGAATAGTCCCAAGCATTTACTTTAGTGGGCAGGACAGCTTTTACTTCATTTGTCCATTTGTTTACTGACAGGCGGTTAGTCTGGATTACCTCAAGGGGTGACAAGTGTTTCAAAATTTACCTGTAAATGATCTCAAAGAGTGTGTGTCCCATGCTTTGATGTACTGCATTGTTGAAAGTCATTTTTGCAAAGGGTAACAAAGTCTCCCAGTCTTTTTTCTGAGAGTTAATGTAGCAATGCAAGTACTATTTCAGCACCTGATTCATCCTTTCTGCCAATCTGTTTCAGAGTGATAAGCCATGCTTAGTCCTTGCTTTACACCCAACAATCTCTTGAAAACTTTCCAAAATTGAGATATGAACAGGGATCTCCATAACCAACTTAAGGAGGACCCCATGTAATCTGTATACACGATGCACAAACATTTTGGCCAGCTAAGAGGCAGTGGGCAAAGGTTTGCATGGTACAAAATGTGCTTGTTTGGAAAATAAATCAGTGACCACCCAGATTACAGCTTTCTAATTGCTCTCAGGCAAATCAGTTATAAAATCTATATAGGTGTGGGCTCACAGGTGGGGAGGTGTTGGCAATGATTGTAACAGTCCTCTTGGTGTTTTACCACCCATTTGCCCTGTGCACATACCAGACATCCACACACATGTTTCCACATCTTCTGTAAATGGGTTTTCAAGGTAAGTGACATTCAGAAGCAATTTACTCCTGAAGCAGTTTACTGCAAAGTATTTACAAAAGTAACCCAAGGCACCATTGCCATTTTCTATAGATCCTTGTGATGATATGGACTTTTCAGGCAAGATGCTGTAGAATTTATTGGATAAATTAAAGTAATATGGTTATGTATGCAAAATATACTAGATACTATAAGGTAAGGATCTGTCAGGAGGGAGTTAGGGAATCGAATGTTAGGAGTGAGTAGTGATTGATGCAATGTCTGAGGGAATTTTGAAAAAATTGGGAGAGGGTAGTCTGTCAGAATTAGTAATTGGTTAGTGAGGTTGAAGAATCTGGTAAGGAAAATTAGTCAGAATCAAAGATAGAGAAGAGTTAGCCTCATGGTCAGACTTAGCTAGGGGATGAGTGTGTGAGAGAGGGAGGTTTAGATGTAATAAATAATTAGTCTTTGATGTTATATTGAAATTCTGTTTAATAAATCATTATTTTTGTATTATACACTATTGCCTCCAGGAATGCTACATATGGAAAGTTGAGTTCAGACATGGTGTCTGTGGTGGCAGCACTAATAGAGTGGTTGTGTCTGGTGGGAATAGAAGACAGGTAAACTCTCACACAGGAACCATGAGGGCATCTGGAAAGTTTCCATAGTTGGTGACCACAGTGGTGGGAGTTCTTACAGTATTGTTGTCAGCTTTCCTGAAACACTCCTCCTTCACTGTGTTAAATTGTACATCAGAGAGACAGCTTTCCATGTTTAGTTAATGATATGATGGTTATTTTTTAAAAAACAAACTACCTTATTTTTGACAAGAGCTCTGACTGGTGTTACTATTAACGGACTAGGAAGGATGTGATTTGATTTGCTGTTTGAGCGATGACACTTACTTAGTCATTATCAGAGTTGTAAGCAGGAAAGAAAGCTCCTGTTATCCCAAATATTCTAATATTGCATATTTTTTTTAAAAAAACTATTCAGTGGGAGGGTCTGGACTATATGTCACATTCATATTCACTGACAGAAATGTGGAAATTCACTCAGTTTTTTCCTTTCTAAATATTATGAGTGAATGAGCAGGATGGCATATGGTCCTGCTGCTCTTTCAGTGATGTGGACAAATGTGTTTGTGTGTATGTGCCTTCAAGTCACTTGTCAATTTATGGTGACCCCATAAAATTCATAAAGTTTTCTTAGGCAAGGAATTCTCAGATGTGGTTTTGCTGGTTCCTTCCTCTGGAATATAACCTACAGCACCTGTTATTCATTGGTGGTCCCCCATCCAAGTTGATGTCCAGAGTTGATCCTGCCTGGTTTCTAAGATTAGATAGAATCTAGTGCTTTTAGGATATTTAGGCCCTGCCAAACATTACATCCATTTTAGTCTGTTAAATTTCAGGAAACCATCCACTAGATGGAGTCTACTTTCTACAAGTGGTACTCTTTCAATTTCACAGTGAATTTTTATGCATCTCTGCTCATAAGTCAGTCCTATTCAATTCAATTCAATGGGGCTTATAGTCAGGTTAATGTGTAAAGGACTGTACCATAGAAGTATTACGGTATTAAATTATCTTATTTAGAATGATGAATGCAGAAAATAGCCTCAGAATTAAATCTAACAGTAAAACTTGAGCAGAGCTAATAGGCTTTTGTTAGTTCACAACAGTCATTTCACCAACCTCTTATATTCTTTGAGCCTTTTTTGATTGGTCTCCTCACCTTTACATTCATTTCATTCACCTATATTTTTGGATCAGTACGTATATGTAATTATTTAAGGTATGGCTACATCAATTTTTACTGATAATTTAAAGAAGGCTGTCAAAAATAAAAACAAGAAAAACAACATTAACCCTCACCAAACAACCAGTTGATAAAAGCCAATTAAGAGTCCTACAAAGATAGGGAAGGGAGAAGTTGCAATGACCTCACACTGCCCAAGATAAAAGGTGCAGGAAGTGGCTCTTTATCATTTTAAAACTCTTTTTCTTCTCTATACTACAATACAATACAAAATCCACAAAACAATGATATCTTTATTGGACCAACCAAAAAACAGAAAATACATAAGGTACATACAAATACATAAAAATACATACAAAATGCTTTTGAAGCTCTGTGGGCTTCTTCATCAAGCAAAGATAGTAAAAATCATACAGGAGACAAAAAGTGATGTTAGAGTCAGGCTTACGTTTTCTCCAAGATGTTACTTCTGCTATTGGTTAAGATGGTCTAGAGGGAAAATAATGCAGGCAGATGCCACTCCTCATATTGGCCACATGGGAACCAGGAACAAAGGGCAGCAAAATCCAGGCAATAAAATTTCATGTTCATTACCAGCAAGAAAGTAACTTCCATTGTCTAGTTCTTTCTTCCATTCTCTTCCTGTTGGTTCCGGTGGGTTTTCCCCACCAAAATTTATTAAGCAATATTACAATATCACAATATTACAGTATCAATTTTCCCCTTTTCCAAATGAACCTACCCCCCTTCCCCTCCATCTCCAATTCACAATACACAATACAATCCTGCTATGTCATACCTCTTGCAAAAATAATTTTGTCCTATCCCATTGCCTATTATATGAGATCTTTATCTGGTAAATCTTTATTCTCATTTTTGAATAAATCATTAGTAATGCCCCTCTAAAATAGACTCCCACACACACTATTCAACTTATCTATGATATGACTTCAACCCAGAATCTTCTTATTTTAGGATGCATTAGCCACATATGGGTCCAATCTCCTATTTCTCCAACTTAATTGTTACTGCCATGGCTGGGCCGCACTTAAGGTGACACAGATATCATTTTGATATCAATAATTTGGCTTTCTTCCACCATCCCTCTCCACATGTTTGTGAGGGCCCCGGACAAGCACAGAACTAGGCTCGGCCACTAAACGCTGCAATATCCCAAAACAATACAGGCAGGCCAGAAATAGCCAGATCACTGCTTTAGGGGACCTCTAACACCCTCATTGTGTATGCATGCTGCTTACAAAGAACTCTCTGTCCCAAGCAGGCAACTTGGCAAGCTGAATACTCAAATGTCAAGATGCTCTGCGCATCTGCATACTGGCTACTCCATTGTAAATTCAGACTTAACTCAATCATGCTAAATTTTGACCTTTCCAAAGCTTTGTCTCGTGCCCAAAACTCCTTGTTTTCCCAAATACGGAATAGTCTGCAGTTACATTTCTCCCTATAAAAACCCCTGATTCCAAGACCTTCCTCGGATCGCTCCTGAGTTCCATCCCGTCTTGCCGCTGCTCTGCTTGGAGAGCCTTCCCCTCAGTCACATTGGCTGAGACTGCTCAACTTCAGATCTTCACAGTGATCTATCCGGGCTTCAGGACAGGTGTTGTTCCCTCTGAAAAATCCCTCTGTCCCACTCCAACCTTTATTTTCTATAGTTATCTGAGTGTGTGTGTTGCATACACTGTTTGTCTGTATTTAATAAACATCTCAATTATTCTTATAACTTGGTGTGCTCCTTGGCTTGGCCTGACCCCGTAGACATTGGGTAAAAGATTCCACTGCGTTGCCCTGCCTCTCGCATTGCTAGCTTGTGCTCTTTGACTAATTTCCCCAACTTGTTTAATTGTGAGCACATTTAGGTGTCCCTCACGGGACCCCCAGTAAACAGGGTAACATAATTTTGATATTCCCTTATTAATGTAATTTAAGTGGCTTATACTACCATTTATGTATAACTTGAAATGTATATTATCTCATCTGTGCTGCTATTGATGTTTAAATTGGGTTTTCCAGACTGAGTTCCATTGTTTTTCTGAGTACCCAGCTTGTTGGGGGCATGTATAGAAATGTTTCGAAATACATGCTATTTGCAAGTTGTTCGTCGCCTCGATCCATATGGAGAGGCGGGATACAAACAAACAAACAAATAAATAAATAATAACTCCCATACCAATCTCAACCCTTTTGATATGCCAAAAATTAGCCTCTAGAATTACCCAATATAATTTTGAAACTTGTCATTTGGTTTGGTTTGAGCTATCATTAAATATCAATTTAAATAATGTTAAAGTACTCAGGGGACCTTCTTTCCTAATTATATTTGTCTGTAATGTGTTATTGCACTAATTGCCACCAAGATGGATTTATTGGATTCAATTTATTTTTCAATTGACCTAATTGAACGGGCTTTCCCATTGAAAATAGATCATTTATTCTGTAAGTCTCTTCCACTTTCCATTCCTTAAATAGATTATATTTGTCTTCATGTTTAAAGAGTTGATGTTCTAAAACCAGGTGAAGAGGTAAAGGGAGTGGAAATAATAACATTTTCTCATATTTGAACCATATACTAAACAACCCTACAGCAAACAGATTATCTAGTTTTTCTTGGAATTTCCATACTTTGTTCACATATTTGCCATGCTAACTTTTGATTCTTTATTTCTTTCCATTTGTACCCAACAACTGAATTATTGTCCTTAAAAAGTTTCCTTAATTAAATTAGCTGATATGCATCATAGTACAATCCAGATTTGGTAATGCCAAACCTCCTCTTCATGAGTGAGCATATTAAGAGCTATTAACAAACCTTAGAGCTTCCCCCACACCTCCACTGTCTAAGGATCACCAGCATCTCTGCCATGTTAGCCATATCTAGCTTAGTTGTACTGTAGCCATTTTGCTATGTTCCCCCCAACGCTTTGTTCCTTTTGATGTTTGGGTGATGGGAAGAGAAGCCTGGTTGGAGCATGGAAGCCAAGGTCATTCTAGTGAACTGGTATAATCTGGTGTGAGAATAAAATGTGAACTGGAAAGAGCTGGAAAAGGTGACAGGGTGTTACTGCAGTTTAGGCCTCCTTGGAGATACCCCAAAGATATCATTTTGATATCATAATTTGGCTCTCTTCCACCACCCCTCTCCACGTGTTTGTGAGACCCCCGGACAAACACAGAACTAGGCTCGGCCACTAATTGCTGGACATTCCATTCTCCACCCAGGCAGGCCAGAAATAGCCAGATCCTTGCTTTAGGAGACCTCTCTGCAAACACCTTCATTATGTATGCATGCTGTTTACAAAGGACTCCCTGCCCCGAGCAGGTAACTTGGCAAGCTGAATACTCAAATGTCAAGCACTGAGCATTTGCATACTGGCTAACTCTTTGTCAATTCGGACTTTAACTCAATCATGCTAAATTCTGACCTTTCCAAAGCTTTGTCCCGCTCCTAAAACGCATTCTTTTCCCTTAGTAAGGCATAGCCTGCAGTCACATTTCTCCCTGATTCCAAGACCATTCTCGGATCGCTCCCGAGTTCCAGACCGCCTTGCTGCCACTTTGCTTGGCGAGCTTCCCCTCAGCTCCATGTGCTGAGATACACTGAACCCCAGCATCGCTCTCTATCTTCTTTCTGGGCTTCAGGATCACCCGAATCAATCGTATCACCAGAATCAATCATCCCTCTGAAAATCCCACTATCATACTCACACCTTTATTTTCCTTAGTTATCTGTGTGCGTGTGTTGCTTACACTATGTGCCTGTATTTAATAAAGATCATTCATTATTTTCCAACACAGTCTGCTCCTTGACTTGGCCTGACCCCGTAAATATTGGGTTACAAGATCCTGCTGTGTTGCCCTGCCTCTTGTAGTGCCAACCAGTGCTCCTGACTAATTTCCCCATCTTGTGTAATTGTAAGGTCATTTAGGTGTCCCTCCAGGGACCCCCAGTAAACAGGGTAACAAGGGGTTCTAAAAAAGTGAAACCTGTATTGTATCCTCAGTTCTGGCAATGACATTGTCTGTGTGCTGAAGAACAGGTTGCGCACCTGTAACTGTGGTTCTTTGAGTGGTCATCTGTGAACTCACAAAAATGAGTTTACTGTTATGAAAGATATACTAATAAAAATTGGCAATGATTTTTTTACATTGTGAAAAGACATTCATTGGGACTTTTATGTTGGAAGTTCTGAACAGAATCAATTTAGGTGAAAATTATGTAAAATATACATAAATATATACGAAGATCAATTTGCAAACATCATTATTAATAGAGAAAAAACAAAACAAATCCAAACTCAAAAAGGAAAGCAATAAGGTTGCCCCCATCACCCCTTCTATTTGTGTCAGTATTAGAGATAAAAAGTAGAAAAATCAGAAATGAACCATAAATAAAAGGAATAGAAATTAAAGATCAGAAATAAAAACTAAAAGCTTATACTGGCGATTTAGTAAGACCCAAAGAGAAGTATGAAAAAATAATGAAAATTCTACAAAAGTAAGGAGAATTTGCAGGTTTTAAGATAAACGAGGATAAAAGAAAATCATGATTACTAAAAATATGCATTACAAAGAAGAACTGGAATTGATCTAAGAAATGAAATCAAAAGTTGAAAAGAAAATAAAGTACCTTGGAAAAATCACTAAGACAAATGTAGAGTTATTTGATAATATCTGTAAACCAGTATGGAACAGAATAAAGCAAGATTTTTTTTCCTATAAAAACTTTATTTTTTTTTTATATTACAATAATTCTTACAGTACATAAATGAACAAAAGTCAGACTAAAAAAAGATCCTTTAAGTCTTTGGCTTCTTTCTTTCAAATAACTGCATACGCAAATAACCTAATGATTAAATAAATTGTGACTTAGTTTTTCATTCAGTCTAGACAGAATAAAGGAAGATTTTTAAAAAAATGGTTAAGTCAAATCTTTCATTAATGTGAAAAATAACAGTCAACAAAATGAACGTCCTACCCAAATTGATACTTCTGTTGCATGCAATTCCATTCCACTCATACAATTGTATGAATTTGGGCCATACAATTCAATTGGAAGACTAGGAGAAAACATGGAGCAAAAATTTTAAATTTATCTGATGTCCCATAAAACAAAACTATTATAAAATGTTCTTTAGGTGGAAGCCAACCCAACAAAAAACTTGCAAATATTTATAAAAATGTGAAAAACGAATGCTGGAAATGGGGGGGAGGGGACATGTTTCCACATGTGATGGAAATGCATAAAAGCAAAAAGATTTTGGATAGATATTCACAGTTCAGTAACAAATGTATTGAGATTAAACTTCCCAAAGACTCCCAAACTATATTTGCAAAATATAGTAAAAGGAATAGATACTAACTATCAAAAAAAGTACGGGAAAGCATTGCTTTATATGGAAACAGCTGCTAGATTATTATATGCCAAAAATAAAAAGAAAGAAAAAATCCTTCTGAAGAAAACTGGCTGTTAAAACTATATGACATATACCAGATGGACAAGCTGACTATGTCATTAAACAACAAAAATTCTAAAAGAGTTAAAGATGTTTGGAAGAATGTGACACTAATATGGCAAAAGAAATGGGGAAGATGAGCTGCTAGGGATTTAGAGAACTGAAGTTTGGACAGGAACCAGAGTTAGATGTAGAAGTTCAGAATATTATAAATATAAATTTAAAGGTAAAATGGTATATGAATTTTGTGAGAGAGTTAAATATTTTCAATAAATAGTCCCGAGGGAATTAGTTACACAAGGTAAGTCAATGGAATATATCAGCTTAGAAACAAGAAGACTAGGAAGATAAAATGAGACAATTCAGTATATATAATTATTCTAGGGTATATACCTGGTGTTTCCCGGGATTTTATTTTCTTATAGGTAAGACTTGTTAGAAAGATTTGAGATTCTGTGTCTCTAATTCCCCAAACTGTCTTGTCCAGTACTTGTAACTTTTCCCCACATTCTCCAATCCAATCTGTATTCAGAGTTATTGATATACGTAGGTTGGGTTCCTCAGGGAATATACTTTCTTCCTCCTCCTTGCTGCTAGCCTCATCTCCATAGCATCTGGCCAGGCCCAAGACCTCTCTGACTGAGAATTCTAAAGGTCCTTCCCTAAACTGCAAACCTCAGGCTTCCATTGAACCTTCTCAGGCAGCCAATCATATGAGGTCTTCGCCTGTCTGACATATACAAACAAACTTCGACTTTTATATATTACTAGACTAGATTAGAAAATGTATGTATTTTACATCTGTAATATTAATCATGTATTTATTGCATATTATGTAATTGATACAGTATTGGAAATGTATGGATTGGAGTTGCCTACTCAATAAAATTACTTTTGTAGAGAAAAAAAATTAAAAAATGGGTTAACTGCACCTGCATAGTGCATCACTCAGAAACTTCTAGAGCTGTTGTGTGTTTTAGTAGTAGCCCCTCCTCCAGTGTTACCATATGACCAGCCATGTTACTGCTCAAACCCTCAGTTCTATGGCTGCTGAAGCAGTAGCCTAGGAGTTAGGCCTTTTGAGAAGCACAAAAGGCGGGTGTTGTGTGAGTTCGATGACCACTTGAAGAACCATGGTGTGACTCACACAATTGGAAAACTAGCAAACTAGTGTTAGCACAGGGGGTGGATGACTCATGTGACACAGAAGTACTACACTGCTCTCCCAAAGGCAGCATCAGTCTTTGATCTCAACATCAGTCTGTAGTGTGTACTAAAGGCCAAAGGCTGAAACCTGGTAGTTGCCCTGCAAACATCCTCCAATAATCAAGATATGGGAGAAATACAAAAAGAGATTTGAGATGAAAATACCCAATTGGCTGTTCCCATGGGAGGCATTTTATAGAAGGAAAATGGGTAGTCTAAAGACTTGGATAAGCTATAAAGATCTAATGTAAGGGAAGAGGGAAACTGGTGGACCATTAAAAAAGTACAAGCTTGGTGAAGAGAAAACTGAGCAGTGATTGCATTCTTTAAATGCCTCAAGGGCTGCCACAAAGAGGGAGGGTAGGCTTGTTCTCTGCCATCTCACAGGGTAGAACTAAATCTAATGGTTTTAAATTACAAGAAGGTACTCTATTTGCTGGCGTACAAAATTCACTTTTTTTTCTGAAAAATACTGTTTGAAAAGGGGTGCGTCTTATACGCCAGTGCATCTTATATGCTGGTAAATAATGGTAGTTTTCAATTGAACATCAGAAGGAATTTCTTCACAGTGAAAGTGGTTCAGCAATCGAACCAATGACCTGGAGAAGTGTGTGTGGGGGGGTCTCCTTCTGTGAATGTCCTGGCTCACAGGAGCAAGCAATGCCACACCCAACAGAAAGATAGTGCCATAGTGGGGAGATCCTTGTTTAAACCAGGGGATGTTAAATAATCAAGCCATAAGGCTTTGTTAAAGGCTAATTCTGAGATGGGGACTAAGAGAGATATAACATAGATCCATTATGGAAAACATCAGGCTGGACTGCAAGTCCCAACATGCCTCACCAATGGACCTCCTAAGGCCGGTGGGAGTAGCAGTCTAATATAGAGTGATTGACCATAAAGTGATTAGGCCTTTTAAGTCAAGTAGCCTCTATATTCTGGGTTTGCCTCCTGGCTGAAGTGAGAGGGGAGTGATCTCCACTCCTCTATTCTTTTTGGAAACACTGTATGACTTTTTCAATTTCTGTAAGCAGTTGGTCAGACCGGGTACTAATTCAGTTTAGCAAAGCCTTGTTTATCTATTCATGTGCAAAGGGACACAGTCCTGCTGAGCAGAAGGTTTTTCTTTGATTCTATTGAGTATCTTCTTATTTGAAGTAATTTTCCATCAGGGTTTGAGTGCATAAAAAAGGTTACAAAAATATATGCATGAACTAGGGCTGTGGAGTCATAGGCCATTTCTGCATTACACTGTTATAGTACTATTATTCCACTTTCAACATCCTATGGAATCCTGGGGTTTGCAGTTCAGGGAGGGGCCTTTAGAATTAACAGCCAAAGAACTCTTGAGCCTCAATAAACTACAAACCCCATAATTCCACAGAATGTGGAATAACAGCACTATAACAGTGTGGTGCAGAAATGGCCATAGTCTGAAGCAACGTACCAATCTGATTTCAAAATAAAAACTTGCAATTTTGTAACAATATATGGTAAATATATCATTTTCTAGTAAAATTTACCTTTTAAAATCGATTAAATACCTAATTTGCTTCATATTTGCTTTCATTAGAATTTAGGGAAGTTTTCTTGTACAGAAATTTTCACCAAATAAATATATTTGATCTTCTATCGCTCTAAGTAGTCTGATGACTCACGTGATGACGACGAAATGATACCATGTTACTGCAGTAAATTTGTTATTACTATTTAATATACATCAAATAATATACATTTGCCATCTAGGAAGGAGCCGGAAAGCGGAAAAACAGAGGAGTCGAAGGTTTGGCGCAGCCCCGGTATAAACGAGGCAGGCGCGCTCGCCAACAACGGAGAGAGAGAGAGGGAGAGTCAACGTCTTTCCGCCCGTCCTTACAAAGAGGAAGCCGTCTGGGCAGAAAGCGGACTCTCTCCCCTCCCTTGTCCGCCAGCATTTTCAGTTACCAGTCCAGCGAAACTACTATGCAGGTAACAGCTGGCTGAAAGGAGGGAAAGAGATATTCTGAGGAAGCGCGAGATTCCATTTTCCCTCCTCGGTCGGGGCATTTTCTTCGCTCCTCCCGAAAGAGCCACGCCAAGGCGCTGAGGGGGCGGATGACGTTTCTTCCTAGCAGCGGATCCGGAAGAGGAGGGCTTCCCGGGTAGATGGACCAGACTACCGGGGCCTGCCTGGATGACTGACTGACTCTGCGGGGACGGGCAATGTGGTGGGTGAGTGAGGGCGGGGGAATCATTTCGCCCTGTGCGGGAAACGGGGGGGGGTGAGGAAAAGGGCGAGGAGGTTTCAGCGGAGAGGCCGCGACTCGTGGCGAATGTGGGAAGGGCGGCCGGCCAGGCAGGCGGGCGAGTGGACGGACGCGGCAGGCCTGTTCCGGGGTTGTGGCGCAGCGAGGCCAAGCTGGGGCAGGTAGGGCAGAGGGGAGCAGGCGAGGTTGAGGACGCGGTAGGCGACCGGGAGAGGTCGGCTTTGACCGTGAATACTGCGGGTGGCGGAGACGGTGAGGGCGAGCGAGTTGGGCCATTTCCGCCGCTTCGCCTCGTTTCCAGCCAGGGCTTCCATTGTAGGCCCCTGTCGCACAGGCCGGGTTTAGGAGGCGGCGGCGGCGGCGGCGAGCAGGTGCTGAGCTGAAGCACAGCGGTACTTCCTTCTCTCTACCCAGCCTTTCACCGCTCTGCCCTTTTGAGCTTGTCGTCGTTCCGTAAAACCTCGTTTATAACTGGCCTCCGTTCATCACCCAGTTCTCGTAATTCTTCCCCTTCTGCGCGCTCACCCGTTATAAGCCTCCCTCTCCTTGGCTCTGTTTACAGAACATGTATTTAGATTCAGCGTACCTAACCTTTCTTCTGCTTGGTTATTGTCCTCTGATGGCTCGCGTTAACATTTTCCTCGTCCCCAGACCTCTGTGCCCGCCTTTTAGTTGTTCTTGACCTGACACGCAGTCGATGGTAGATGTGGGCATACGCGCCAGCCGTGTTTTGTTTGACTCTGGGTTCTCTACTCGTTTGGCCATTAAAAAATGGTATTACAATCCAGCTGCGTGACATTAAAGTTCTCTAACTATTTTTCTCAACGGGGTGACATTTTCCACCTCGTTTTAAATAAATATCTGTCTTAATCAGTGTTAGCAGTCATTGAAGAGTAGAAGATTTTAGTAATGACTCAAAATTAGATTAGGTGATCATAGAAGTGGGATTTTATATATGAAGAAAGATGATTGATTCCTTTGCCTCCAGATTGGATCCTAATTCCAGTAGTGAATCTCTTGTCTCATGTCACTTTACTATTTCCAAGTTAACTTGCTATTGCTCTCACCAATTCATCTTTCAGCCTTCAACTAAGGCCATTTCCACTCCGCAGTGTGATAGTACCATAATTCCACTTTCAACATCCTATGGAATCCTGGGGTTTGCAGTTTAGGCAGGGGCCTTTAGAATTCTTAGCCAGAGAGCTCTTTGGCCTCAGTAAACTACAAACCCCAGAATTCCACAGGATGTTGAAAGTAGAATAATAGCACTATAATAATGTAGGGCGAAAATGACCTAAATTCTGCCTCTTATGTGACCAACCCATCCTTGCTCTGCTTTCTTAATCTAATTTCAAAGTAACTTTTAATAATAAATTCAGACGCTTTTTGTATGACCATATTAGTTTGTTGCATTAGGAATAATGAAGAGGAAAACCCATAGATGTTATATGGTTCCATAGATTGACAGTTTTTAATTTTTAGTTGTTCCATGCAATACTTTAATCAAGAGAGAAGTTGATAGGTTGTGTTGTATGCTCTCGTCTTTTAAAAGTGTTTTGCATGCTTCTGTATCTTCTGGCTATGGTGCATTAAAATTTTAGTACACAGTCCTAAAATATATTAAGATGTTCAATAATGAACCAAAATTAAGTAGAGCATACAATATATATATCCTTATGTAATTAGGTAGTGTGGGAAAGGTTGCAAGGTAGATATCAGGGTCCTACCTTTCGAACCAAAAGCTTGAACCACTGTGCCTCAGCCAGTAGAGTGAAAGAGACTTTTATCTGGCACCTGTAAAATCTTACTTCTTGAAGCTTGTTGCATATTAAATCTTTTAGAAAAAATTAGTTTTATGATAGAAGTGTTACTGTAATTTTGTTTTGTTTTTAAATCTAAAATGAGTACTTGACATCAAAGTTATTTATTAATTGAGACATGCCTCTCAAAAGCAGATATATTTACAATGAAATTCATAGTATTTATTTTATGTTCCTCTTCTGTTGTATTAGCTTTCATACTTAAAATGGTCTAGAATATCCTCTTCTAGATTATTTTTATTCTGCATCACCCATTTCATTTTGAAGAGCATTGACTTTTGACAACCATTGAATGCCTTGATTTATGAATTCAACGTTCCTTTTTTTTTTAAGTTTGGTTTAAGAAGTTGGATGAAATTTTAGCATAACACTGTACATGATAATAGTTGTAAAAGAAGATACCAGCAAGGCTTGATGTGACCTGGGAGACTGTTAGGACTGTTACATGAAATTCAGTACTTTGTAAATATACTGCTGAGTAATGAAAAAACTTGAGTTTAAGTCAGTGCATATATATAGTCAGGGAGAGATTTGGCAGATATGATCACAAATTAGTTCAATAAAACTGTAGCCAGAAATTTTGAGGTGCTGCTACTTCTGTTCTCTATGTTCAGATGAGTTTTTCTATTTAGAAAAAGTATTTACAAGTATTAAGTTACAAATCTTAAAGTACTTCTGTTTTCCCATCCATAGCAATGAGGTGTTGACCATTGTTTTGATCTTGCCAAGTGTTGCAAATATTTCCTCCTCTTGGTTTCTTTTCTTCTGATAGGCTGACATATATTTTTGGAGGAAGAAAAATACATGTTTCTGGTTTGCCATCTCTGTCCTGTAATAATTGGGATTGTTGTTTGCAGAAGAACTAGTTAATAAATCACATGTGATTTATGAATTTGTGAAATATACATTCATTTTCTTATAATAAAGTAGGAAAAATACTTTGACATTAGATGAAACATGAATGTATTACTTTAAGCACCATCTTAGAGGTGACATTATGAGGTTATGGGTAGGAAGCTGAAGGACCTTGGTGCACAGGTTGTCATTTCATCTCTCCTCCCTGTGCAAAGACATGGCCCACGAAGGGAGAGAAGAATAGTGGAGGTCAACAACTGGCTCTGCAGATAGTGCCACCAGGAGCGATTTGGGTTTATGGATCATGGTCGCCATTTCCATGAAGATTGTCAGTGGGTGGGCTACACCTCACAACTATTGGCAGGAACGTTTTTGCTAGCAGACATGGATCAGGAGGTCTTTAAACTGAGTTTGGCTGGGGAGGGAGACAGAATTATTCAGGGCAAAGATTCAGCGAGTGCTGGAAAAAATAGCCCAAATGATACAGATAGAGCAGGCCAAGTAGTACTAGAGACCAACAGTGGGAGGAAAAGTAACTTTAGTATAGGACTTCTGGGAAGGGCACATGGTTTTAAGTATCTCTACACTAATGCGCAGAGCATGAGAAATAAGCAAATGAACTCAGACTCTTAATGCAACAAAATAAGTGTGATTTAATGTAATGGGAGATTTCAACTATCCTGATATATGTTGTCAGTCAAACTCTGCCATGACCACAAGGTCCAACAGGTTCCTTGCTTGCCTTGCAGACAGTTTCATCATCCAGAAGGTGAAAGAGGCGACAAGGGGATCAACTATTTTAGATCTCATCCTAAACAGAGATGACCTTGTTGATGAGGTGGAGATGGTGGGATCCTTAGGGGGCAGTGACCATGCTCTATTGGAATTTGTCAGTCAGTGGGAAGGAGAAGCCAAGTGCAGCCAGACACGCATTCTAGACTTTAAAAAAGCTGATTTCTATAAACTTAGGGAATTGCTTGCTGAAATTCCGTGGTCAAGGATACTGAAAGAGAAAGGAATTCATGACTGATGGGAGTTTTTTAAAAGTGAGATACTGGAGGCACAATTTAATGGTGTTCCAGTAAGGAAGAAAAATACAGGTGTCTAAAGAAACCAGAATGGCTGATGAAAGAACTCTCATCTGAGCTAAGTGTTAAAAGAAGTGTGTACAGGAAATGGAAACCAGCAAAGAGGAGTTCAAGCAAATAGCCAGGATATGTAGGGAGAAGATCAGAAAAGCTAAAGCACAGAATGAACTCAGGCTTGCCAGAGACATTAAAAACAATAACAAGGGCTTTTTTTAGATATGTCCATAGCAGAAGGAAAAACAAGGAAATGATAGGGTCACTGCATGGAGAAGATGGCCAATTACTAACAGAAGGAAGAGAAAAGGCAGAACTAGTCAACACCTACTTTGTCTCAGTTTTTTCCCAAATGGATAGAAGTACTCAACTTGGGGTGTTGGGAGCAGGTGAGGAAGCGGGGGAAATGCAACACGGAATAGGTAGAGGAATGTACAGGAATACCTGGCAAACTAGATGAATTCAAGTCTCCAGGACCAGATAAATTATATCCAAGGATATTAAAAGAACTGGAAGAAACCATTTCAGAACCGCTCGCAATAACATTTGAGAACTCTTGGAGAACAGGAGAAGTCCCAGCAGATTGGAGGAGGGCAAATGTCATCCTCATCTTTAAGAAAGGAAAAAAAGAGGACCCAAATAATTATCGACCAGTCAGCCTGACATCAGAATCAGGAAAGATCTTAGAGTAGATCGTTAAACAGTCAGTTTGTAATTACTTAGAAAGCCATGGTGCGATCACTAAAAGTCAACATGGATTTCTCAGAAATAAGTCATGCCAGACAAATCCTATATCTTTTTACGATAGAGTTACAAGCTTGATAGATGAAGGGAATGCTGTGGATGTAGCATATCTTGATTTCTATAAGGTCTTTGACAAAATTCCCCCTGACATTCTTGCAAAGAAGCTAGTAAAATGCGGGCTGGACAGGACTACTGTTAGGTAGATTTGTAATTGTTTGACTGACCGAACCCAAAGGGTGCTTACTAATGGCTGCTTTTCGTCCTGGAGAGAAGTGACTAGTGGGGTGCCACAGGGTTCTGTCCTGGGCCCACTGCTATTCAACATCTTCATCAATGACTTTGATGAAAGAGTAGAGGGTATTCTGATCAAGTTTGCAGATGACACCAAATTAGGAGGGGTTGCTAATATGCCAGAGGACAGGATTAAATTTCAAAATAACCACGACAGATTAAAGAGCTGGGCTGAAGCTAACAAAATGAATTTCAATAGAGAGAAATGTAAGGTCCTACACTTAAGCAGAAAAAATGGAATGGAATATAGGATGGGGGACATGTGGCTGGATAACCATACATGTGAAAGGGATCTAGGAGTCTTGGTAGATCACAGGCTGAACATGAGTCAGCAGTGTGATGCAGCAGCCAAGAAATCCAACACGATTCTTGGTTGCATCAATAGGAGTATGGTGTCTAGATCGAGGGAGGTAATGGTACCACTCTATTCTGCACTGGTTAGACCTCATTTGGAATACTGTGTCCAGTTCTGGGTACCTCAATTCAAGAAGGTTATTGACAAGCTGGAACATGTCTAAAGGAGGGCGATGAAAATGGTGAAGGGTTGGAAAATATGTCCTATGAGGAGTGGCTTAGGGAGCTGGGTGTGTTTAGTCTGCAGAAGAGAAGGTTAAGAGGGGACATGATAGCCATGTTTAAATATTTGAAGGGATGTCATGTCGAGGAGGGAGCAGGCTTGTTTTCTGTTGCTCGAGAGACTAGGACAAGGAGCAATGGATTAAAGCTGCAGGAAAGGAGATTCCACCTGAACCTCAGGAAGAACTTCCTGACAATCAGAGCTGTCTGGCAGTGGACCATGCTGCCTCAGAGTGTGGTGAAGTCTCCTTCCTTGGAGGTTTTTAAGGAGAGGCTGGATAGCCATCTGTTGGGATTGCTTTGATATGTGGTCCTAAATGGCAGGGGGTTGGACTGGATGGCCCCTGTGGTCTCTTCCAACTCGATGACTCTGTGACACTCTTGGAAAATGGAATTGGTTGAAAACCATGTACTGTACTGTAGGGACCATTAATGACTTATAGAGGCTTATTTAGGATTAATCTCACACAAGGTACTTTCAAAGTCTCTCAGCTGGCTTGCCCCACATCTCAGTTTGCCAGCAGTGCACATGCAAGTGGTTCCAAGCAAGCCTCCACAGTCAAGAACTGATGAAAGATCAGAACCTCTGTAGAATTAATGCAACTTGTCAAAGGAGTGAGTTGTCAGATAATCAGGTGTTGAAAGGCAGGGGCTTCCTGTGTAGGTTGTTCAGCAGAAGCATATAATATGGAAACAAAACTACATCATTATCATCATTGTTCATCATCATTGTCATTTTTAATTCACTTATATCCTATCCTTTCTTCAATAGTGTGACTTAAGGGAGCTTGCAAAAACTGAAAACAGTTCCCTATTAAAATATATACAGAAACATCAGCAAAAACTTGTAAAAGTTATCTTTGAAATGTAGAATTAATTTTTTTTTAAAAAAAATCATTCAGAGAAGAAGGTGAAAATCAACAGAAGAGCACACGACTAAAAGACCATTGCAACTAGTCCCTAAAAGCCTGTAGAAATAGAATAATTTTCACTTTCTGGGAGATAGACAGCAGGGTTGCAGCTAATGCGTTGGGGAGGTGGCAGAACTGAGGGAAAGATACTGGTTGTCTAAGACTTTCCCCTGAAGGTCTTAGATACCCAGTTAGCCTCATATATAGTACACTGTCTAGTGGTGTGCCCTCTACATGAAGTGAAGCATCCATTATTGTTAATGGATGCCACAGGCACATGTTGTCCTGCCACAGGTGCATGGACATTATGTCTATTGAAGATAATGCAAAGGGAGCATTAACTTTTTTTGTTTTACACTGGTGTTCCTGGAATGGAACCCTCACATATATGAAGGGTTCACTTTTTGAACATGCTTTTATTCTGATAGGCTGGGACCTAGTGGTGTGTGTAGTTAAATCATGCTTATGGCTCCTGCTAGTGGAAACAGCTAAAGAAATAAAAAAACTCTTCTTCTTAATGCCACTTGTTCACGGTTCAGCATGCCATCATAACATTGTTGTTGCTGTGCCTTCAAGTCATTTCCAACGTAAGGCAGCCCTAAGGCAAACCTATCACAGGATTTTCTGGGACTGAGAGTGTGTGAAGTGCCCAAGGTAGCCCAGTGGGTTTACATGGCCAAGTAGGGAATTGAACCCTGGGCTCCAGGGTTGTAGTCCAATGCTCAAACCACTACACCATGCTAGCTCTCAATGAAGGACAAATAATATATTTCCGTGGTACTTACTTGATGTACTATAAGGGTCGGTGATGTTTGCTTAGCAATGAACTATAACAGATCACTGCTGTTATAACTGGATAAAGACATGAGAACAAATGCTGCTCCCCACACAGTTATTCAGTGGAAAGCAATGAAAGTAAAACCTGTTAAACAATTTTATTAAAAAAAATATTATTACAAACTTTTCCAGACTTTTAATTTGTTGGTTGTTATCGGCTAACAGCATTTATAAGATGTTCTCTAATAACATTCTTAGAGTAGCTAATATTAAGAAATAAAACCTGTAAAGAATAAAAAATAATGTGAAATCCAGCACAGGCATGCAGTGGGGGCAGGTGGCAGCTGCAGAGAAATAGCAGTACAAAGCTATGACATATTAAAATGACTGGGAAAATGTTTTTGCCTGTTAAAATGGTGACATAATAGGTGCAAGTGAAGCATCTCAGGGAAATCATTCCACAGCCTTGGGGTCACCACTAATAAAGGACTTCTTTACTCCCCTGCCCACCCAGATTTTCTGGCATTTATAAAAAAGTCTTTGAAGATGATCTCAGGTCATCTCAGAGTCAGCATAGGTACACATGGAGATAAGTAGATATCTTTGTCTCCATTTGAAGGGCCTGTAGATTAAAACTAGTCCCATGAATTGAATCTTGAAATGGGAATCAATAAACAGGACGGAACACTTGTCTGCTGTATTGTTACTGCCAGTCCCACATAGCTGTTTGGAAAACAGCTTGGAGCTGTTTTCTGGTGTAATCTACTTTTTTCACAGCATTTTCAGAGGCAGTTTAATGTACTTCACATTGAAGTATATTGCAATAACGTACCGCTCTTTTGAAGAGTGCCTCAGAGTTGACACGTATACATAGTAATGTAATGCAAAGAGGGTGTAAGGTTAACATTCTGTTAAAATGACTATTTTCTGAGGCGTTTGAATTTGATTAATGTAGCCCATTTTGATGAAATGGTGCATTTTCACTATTACAATGTAGGCAGTCTGTAGTACTTTTCAACTGCTAAGTTTCTGTTTTATACATTGTGAAATTCTGCCATTTTGTACCAATTGGTGTGAACCTTATGTATAAGAAACTTATCATAATTTTGCAACCTGAAGTTACTTTAGCTTTGTAATGTGTTTATACTTGATAAAATATATGTATGATAACTGAATACAAAAAGTCACATAGATGTGCTCTGCACTGAAATGTTTAGCCTATAGAAAGTAGTAACTATTTGGTTAGATAATGTGGCTAGTGTTATATGGCAGCAGTTTACCATCTAGATGTACCTGGGAGTTCTATGAGCACTTCCTTCCTAAGATACTAACATGTCTTATATTGTCTCTATAATGTTTGAAGTAGTCCTGTGAATTGGATCCAGATTCAAGTGTATGCAACTGGGTAAAGTAGAAATCAACTTCTTTGCCCTTTCTTCCTCATGGCAGTCCTTCCAATTCCCTGAAAATGATACACTGACTTTCAGAGGGCTCTGCTGAGTGGTTAGGTTGTAGTTTTGGGGGCTGAAGGAGAAGAGAGATACCCAAAATTGGATAGAGTCTGCTTCAGTGAGCAGAGCTTCACTTGCAGATATTTTTGCTAGTTTTGGGGGATTCGTCCTTTGGCAGGTTGTAGCATTTTTAGGGACTTGAATGGTTGCTGTGGAAGGAGGGCACTTCTATTTCTGCTAGTCCAGTTAAACATGCCTAAACTGAAATCCAGTGATACAAGTTGTTTTTAGTCTCTTTTTTTCTACGCTTTCTTACATGTGTGTGAAATGAATTTTAACAATTATCCATAGACATAAAATCTCTTGACTGTAATCTGCAGTGAAATCTCCCAAGAACAAAAATGTAAGAAAAGTGCCTTAACATTTGATGGTAAGGGGAGAAGAGTTATCAAATTGGTGCTTGGTCATATTAGTTACAATAGACAGTGCCAAGTTAAGGGGTGAAAAAGCTAAACTGACAATAATCTTAGGAATCCATTTTTGTGGAGAAATTGTTGTGTTAATGCCTTTAAAACAAATGTATTTATCTACAAAATAAGCTATCAAGCTTTTCTCTAGATCTGTCTGTCTGTATGAGCCTGCACATTCTTTTGGATCCGTTCTATTTTCTTTAAAATAGTCATAGACTTGTGAGGACTGATAAAATACATTGGCTTCTTAATCTCACCACTGTAAGTGCATCTATTGCCTATTTCCAGCTGCATTTACTAACTTTTTTGACACAATTCATGGCATTTTTCAAGGTTTTTTTTCCCCTTCCAGTGGGAAGGATTTTAAGTTCTTCAAAAATATACAAATATATTTCTCATGTGGTTTCTTGGCTGTATAGATTTACTCTGTAATTCTATAAATGCTGTAGCTTTAATGTCTTATGAAACAGTTTATTAAATTTTACATTGTGTATGATTTTTGAAAGAATTTTCACTGCAACTAGGTGATCTATATTCTTCTCAGTTGGTAGCTCTTTCTCTCAGCAATTTTGTTAAGTGAGTTGTGGAATTTAGCTTTTTATATCTAAAGATATGTTGTTGAGAGTTGGTAGTATTGTAACTAAGGTCACTCAAGTTCATACACTTTCAGGAAATTACTGAACTGCCTTCTTTGGGGCCTGATCATGCTTTCTTTCTATTCCCCCTATATTGTGGCTTTAGTACTGCATTTGAAGTATTATTTTTAAATGACAGTTAACAGCCTACACTTTTTTAAGTACCTTGAACAAAGTGTCTTCATGTTGTTCATAGAAGAGACATTGTTCATCATAGCGTGCTGTAGGAGACATTTGGTATTTGGATATTGAGTGCTTTGTTTTGTTTTGTATATCTTAGAGCCACCGTGGTGTACTAGCTTCAGAGTGTTAAGCTGAATAGTCATTGTCATTATTTTTATACAGTTTACAGTTTGATACAGCTTAGGCTTTGTTGTAACTGCCAGTCTGTGCCACTGGCATTTTATTTCCCACTAAAGATACAACTTTGGAGCAGATTTTAGCCATAATAAATTACCTAGTTTTTAACATGCTGCAAAAGCTATTTATTTCTCTTTGCAATATACTAACACATCTACTCCTTTGAAGCTGATAATTAGTGGTAGGTGTAGTGAGAATACCTGACCATCTCTGTGGAAACATGTCTTTAAGTTACGTTAGGGAATGTTCCGTGACAATTTCCCATTGGATTGGAAATAAAATCTGTTACAATTTCGTACCACTTTGCTTTAATTCTCAGTGAAGGAGTTAAATAAACATAACCCCTTCTTCTCCTCCCCCAACAGGGTGTCCTGTGAAACAACACCAGTTTTCACGTGAAAAGAGCATCTCTTCTGAGTGACCGTGACAAAAGTGAGAATGTTGGTTTATTTCTGTCTCTGATGGAGGAGTAACAAGATCTCTTACTGCTGCACTGGAAGTTTTTGTGGGAAATACAAAATGTCATCAAATAGGAGTCAGAACCCACATGGACTTAAACAAATTGGTCTTGACCAAATATGGGATGACCTCAGAGCTGGAATTCAGCAAGTTTATACAAGGCAAAGTATGGCAAAATCCAGATATATGGAACTCTACACGTATCCTAGCATGCACAACTAAATGATCAATTATTGAAGTTTTATGTTAATTTAGAATTATTCTTTTTACAGATGGCTTAGTGGGTATACATTATATTGTCTTCATTGAGAGTATAGGAATCTATGATATGCGCATAGATGCAGTAAGGTCTGCCAAGCTTACTTAATGTCTCCCACCCCTGATTTGTTTATAGATTTGATTAGAACTAGAGTTAAAATGAGAACCAAAAATCCTGTGCAAAATCGTAGTCTCCTACTCACCTGTTTCACATTCTAGAACTAATCTAGAAGATATTCCCTTCTGGTATAAATTTCCTTAATTAATTATTGAATGGCCATGCTCGTAACCCAGGAGTACATATTAAGTTGAGTAGGGGTAGTCACAGGTAATCATCTCTTTTCCTGCACCAAATTCTGGATTACCATTTGTGTACACAGGAATGGTGTTTTATAGTGAGAGCCAACTACCTTGAAGTCTCGAATATAAATACAATAAATAAGGAAGGGGGCCATTTTGTTTTTGTTTTTTTAGTGAAGCCATTGTTCTGTTCTGTTCTGTTCTGCTTTGTGCATAAATCAGAACATTCATCCTCTGCAAAATTCTAGAGTGTCACCAATGTAGCTGGTACTTTATAGACTGACATAATCAGAAAGGATAAACACCTGCTTGATGGAATTTTTATTTTTAGTGTGTTTAGATTATATCAGGGACATACAAATCAAGTATAGTTCATATCAAATCTCTTTATGCCTGCAGTTGACTTGGAATTTTCTTTGACTTTATTTTACAATGTTGGTAGGATCTTATAGCTGAACACAGTCGCTTAAAGAAGATTAGTGCAGTAAGGAGAAGGATATGTAATGTGATTTTGTACTTAATTATAAAATACTGTAAAGATAATTCACATTTGAATTCTGAACTTCTGCATTAGATTTCAGTTTCTTGGGGTACAAACTACTTGCATATTTGAATAGATTTTTACTGTAAGAGTTTAAAATCTGTAGAATCTATATGGTATGGTAAAATCTGGTCCTGTGTATCTATATTCAAAAATAAGCCCCCACTAAGTTCAGCAGCACTTATTCCAAGTTACTCTCCATAGGGTTTAAAGGCATAAAACATCTGAAATGTTAAAACCATTTTAAAAAAAATATTGGGAGAATAGAAAGTTTGTGGAAAAGTGAAATATAGGCATTACTTAATTTCATATCTGACCGAAAGTACTATATTTGGTGGCGTATAAGATGCACTCCCCGCCCCAAAATAGCCTTTGAAAATGGAGTGTGTCTTATACACTGCATGTGTCATTGTGAACCCTCCTTTCTCCCCCCCACCAAAGCAAAATGTATAGGAAAGGGAGGAGGTAATGGAGGACTCCCATGATGCTTCCCCCACCCACTCTTCCCTTCCATTTTGCCTCGGTGGGGAGAAATAAAGGGTAGCGTGAAAGGAGCACTCACACAAACCTTCTCCCCCACCCCCTTCCCTTATGCTTTGCCTTACCACTGAGGCAAAATGCGTAGGAAAGGGAGGGGAGGATATAGGAATGGCCTGGGGCAATGCTGCTTTTGCCTCCTAGATCCCCTCTTCCCTTTCCTATGCATTTTGCTTATGCATAGGGAAGGGAGGGGAGGTCTAGGGATGCCCTGCGCCAGTACTGCTTTCACCCCTAGACCCACTCCTCCCTTTCCTTTGCATTTTGCTTATGTGTAGGAAAGGGAGGGGTAGGTCTAGGAGGCAAAAGCAGTGCTTGGGCAACGCTCCCCCCTTCCCTTCTGTTTAGCTTCAGTGGGGGGAGGAGGTCTGTGGGGCAAAAGAAATGCTTTCTCAAGGCTTTCCTAGAGCTTCCCCTCTCTCTGCATTTTTCCTTGGTGGAGAGAACTCTCACCAAGGAAAAATGGAACGGAAGAGGGAGTGGGCGAAGGTTCTCGGCTTATAAGACATTCTGGTATTAAATCCCCCCCCCAAAAAATAACCTTTGAAAATGGGGTGCATCTTATAAGTTGGTGCATCCTACATGTGGACAAGTACGGTGAGTTAACCTTTTTAGCACATAAAGCATTTTTTGCATAAATGCTTGCTTATGAAATTGTATTGTTTGGTGTTTAAATCAGTTTGGCATTGACATTTAAAAATTTAGACACTGTAGAGCATAAATTGTATTGCTAGTCCCAGCTAGAATAGATCCTCTTGGTAATTTGGGAAGTTAGTATGCATTTAAGTTCAGTTGGTCTGCTGTAGGTGTGACTGACAGTGGGACTGAGGCCTCAGTTTTGCACATTCAAAATAGGGAATATACCCTATACTAAAGAAGAACTATCAAATGTCGCATATTTTGTAAATATATTTTGGGTTTTAAGAGACAGTGTTGTGTAGTGGTTTGGATGTTGAACTAGGACTCTAGAAGACAAGGCTTGAAATCCCCACTTGGTGTAGAAACCCACTGGCGACCTGTAGCAAATCATACTCTCAATCTCAGAGAAAGGCAAAAACAAATTCCTGCCAAGAAAACCTCATTATAGATTTGTCTTAAACTTGCCCAATGTTGGAAATTACTTGAAAGCACACAAAAGCAACTTTGATTTTGGCTGCATGAAAAATAGCAGGGACATGAATACCGAAACCACAGATTATCGAACAAAATAAAGCAAATTTGAGCAGAAGCAGTCTTGTTAAGACTCCATTTTAAGGACTTAGGCCAATAACATGTATAAGAACTTCCTAATGGTCAGAGCTGTCTGGCAGTGGCGTCTGCTGCCTCAGAGTGTGGTGGAGTCTCCTTCTTTGGAGGTTTTTACGCAGAGGCTGGATGTCCATCTGTCAGGAGTGCTTTGATGTATGTTCCTGCATAGCAGGGGGTTGGACTGGATGGCCTCTGTGGTCTCTTCCAACTCTATGATTGTATTAATATAGAGTTTAAGTCTACATTGAAAATATTGAACTTTTCAGTAGTGCAAGGGTTGTACTGAAAGTAATGCTTGTTGGGTAATAAATAATTCCTTTATTAACAACATGACATGTGGACAACCACATAAATATGTAAAATAACTCTTAGTCTACAACATCGTACTATTTAAAATAAATAGTACGCCATTGAAGATGCATTTTCACTACTGTTGAACCCACTCATCAAATCACTTTGGAAAAATTCTTTCAGCCACCAGTCCAGTGCGTAATAGTGTCTTCCACTTTGCCTCCACTCCCAAAGGATTTCCTTCATCTGACAGAATAAATTTGGAGGAACCAGATCGAGGTTGTAAGGCAGATGTGGCACCAGTGAGCATCTCATTCTTGGGATGGCAGGAGGATCAGTCCATGTATTAATGGGTGTGATCCCCTTGGCACCAGCCAGTGCAGGAGCTCTCAATGTTCTTTTCAGTATTTTCCAATGGACTCCTTCCCTATCTGCCCAGTTTTTAATTCTCCTGGTAGCGAGCCACACACTTTCCCTGTCTGGTCTTCATTAAAGCCGATTAGTGAATAATTAGAAGATTGGAGACTTAACAAGAAAGGAGTATGACCGAGGAAATTGTGATTACAAACTGCAAATTATGCAAGAACTTGTGATGTTGCCAAAGAGGTGTGGGGCTGTGCATCATTGTATAAATGGATTACATTTAACTGTTTCTGTTGTCTGTTCTTAATGGATGGCTTCTCAAAGTTTCCAGAACAATGCAGTGTAGTGGTCACTGTTGATTGTCGTCCTACTCTCAAGGAAATCAAACAGAATCACCCTTTTGTCATCCCAGAAGACATTCACCATACTCTTCTGGGCTGGGCATTGACATTTGAATTTCTTTGGTCTGAGGGAAGTGGAGTGCTGCTACTCAGTGTACTGATTCTTGATATTTGGGTCATAACAGGTATGCCCAGGTCTCATTGCCCGTGCAAACTTTCTCAGAAAAGGTGTTCTCATGGGCTTCTAATGCTGCCAGCAGTTCTGAACACATGTGTATCTTCTCTTTCAGATCAGCTGTTGATTTGATGAACCCACTTTGCACACACTTTTTTGTATCCAAGGTTGTGGATAATCTGCTCAGCAGCACTGTGACCACAGCCTGGTTGCTCAACAGTGTCTTGAACTGGTCTGTGTGAATCATTGCATCCACTCTGTCCTGGTTTTCATCAGTGACCACTGTCAGTGGCTTTCCATTATGTGTTTTGTCTTTAACAGTGCTTTGGCCTTTAATCCCTTTCACTCGTCTTCATAGATTACTCTCATCAATTGTTGCCTCATCATACTCATTTCTGAGCTCTCTGTGGATGTTGGCAGCACTACATATTACTTTGGCAAAGAACTTGATGACTGTTCTTTGTTTCGGTTTCATATGCATGGTTATGCAACCCTAGGAGTACAGAAACTATGACAGCCATACAGTAAGAATTACTCTGTCTGGTGGTGTAGTAGCATCACATTTGGATTAATAGTTTCAGACAAAATGGCCCACAGGCATTATTCTCAGTACAACTATCATATGTTATCGCATGCAATGAAAGTGCCCATTTATGCTTTTCTCATGCAGATGGTAGCACCCACTGGGTATATAAATGCATATTGGATTTGAGTGTTGTATACATCTAATAAATACACAGAAAGTATTGTTTCTTTAGTTCTGTAGACTTTTTTTCATACAGATCCTCTTGCAGTTTCTGGCATTTTGTGTGAATAAAACATTCTGTTAAAAACATTTCACTCTTCCAAAAAAACAAAACAAAACCAAGTTTCATCAGCATTTTTTCTGTATTTACAAAAATTCTGATTTTTTTTCATTGAAAAAAACTAAAAACATATCTTTGGAAAAATGCAGAAAAAATTTCCTTCGTGCACCCCCCCTTTCACATCTGTGGCAGGATTGCAGCAGTTACAGTCAAGTATGGATAACATATGTTTTGGCTAGTAAAGGGGCAGTGCTAAATTTAGGATGTTTAGCATCTTGTTTCAGAAGTAGTGGTCAATGTATGCTATTTTTCCTGGCACACACTACTGTTTACTGTAAAGTGGCAGCTTTTACGGAACTCACCTTATGATTTTTGTCTTAGTTGCAGTGTACTTTACTGCAGCACTGCAGATTACATGGCCTGAATTTTATGTATCATTTTTAGTCAATCCTTGTAACGTTAGCTAGGGTGGAGCATTTAATAGAAAACTGTAAATGTCAATGCACAAATAGCATTTTGGTGGTGAGAATGTGTATTAAAAGAACATTACAGGAATGATATTTCAATAGAATTACAGAAGTATCCCATGATTCTGAATATGTGTCTGTTTACCGTATTACATTGGAAACGTATAGTTTTTTTATCTTTTTAAAATTTTATTTTTATGTACTTTTTATTAATGATATAACACACACAATACATAACCATACAGAAAATTAAAAAATGCAGAACAATACATTACAAAACTTATAAAATAAGAAATCTTATACAACTAAACTGTAAATATATAATGAAACTACAGCTAATTAACACAGAAAAAACTACAATAAATTTTAAAAAAATTCTACCCTTGCTGCAAACAGTTTTTACTAACTAATCTTACTTAACTTATAAATCATTATATAAAATCTGGATTAATTTTTTTGCTGATAGTATTTATGCCCTTAACCATGTAACTAAAAGAAATTCTTAGTTAATAATAGCAAAAAGAACTCACAATTGCTAATAGTATTATTGAGTTACTTTTGCAATTCTGTTATTTTAAATTTATTCTAAGTATTAATCTTCCACTATTATACTTGTAACATAATTAATAAAATCATATTCTTTGAACTAAACATTATTTCAGTGCTACATAATACTACATAATAATAATAATGGAATAGTTAGGTCTTGAAAGTTGTTAGTAAATTTTAACCAAGGTTCTCTTAACTACACATTGTATGTAATTAAATATTCTGTAATAGCAACAAGTAAAAGTCGTTTAATATTTTCATAGTACATTATTCATGTAACTAAAAAAAAATTAACTTAGAATAATAAGCAGGTTCAAAACCTTATTGTCATGATTTCACCTTTTTTTTTTTTAATAATCAGTTAAGCACTTCCATTTGGAAACAAATTCAAAAATACTTAAGCACTTCCATTTGGAAAAATATTCAAAAATACTTAAGCACTTCCATTTGGAAACAAATTCAACTTCTGTTTGATGTTTTAATCTAGCTGTAAGTTTATCCATTTCAGCTGTTCCCATCAACCTGTTGAACCATTCAGTCATCAATGGGATCTCCATTTTTTCCTATGCTTTGTGTAAACTAATCTTGCTGCCAGTAGCATATGTTGTAATAGTTTCTGTTGTTGTTTATCAGCAGCAATGTCTTCTTCCCAGATTCTGAGTAGAAATAACTCAGGCTTTTTATTAATTTGACAGCTACAAAATGTTTTGTAACACATGTTGCATTTTCATCCAAAATTGCTTAGCTTTTTCACACATCCACCATATGTGATATAAATATCCAACATGTTCTTGACATTTTCAACAATTATTTTTCATGTCTTTATGTATTTTTGCAAGTCATTCTAGTGTAAAATACCAATGAAACATCATTTTATAGTAATTTTCTTGAAGATCATAGCAAAGTACATTTCTAATTGCTTTTGCCCATAATCTTTCCCATCTGTATGTTATATCCAAAATTCCTTGCCCACCTAACCATGTATTCTTTAACTCATTCATCCTCCATCTTTGATTTCAATGGATATTTATATAACTTAGCAATCAAATGATTGTCGTTAGTGCATAACAATAGTTTAATCTGTTCAATTCAAAGTCCTTTTTTTGTCTTTCATGAATCTTAAATAGAATTATCTGAGAGCCATTTCATATTAAATTCTTCTTCTTGTAATTGCTGTAATGATTTCATTACATAGTCTTCATCTGTCTTCCTTAATAAGTCATAGCATGTTAACCAACATTGGTCAGTTCTCATTTGTGTTCTATAAAAATTTTCTCACTGAGAAATCCAAAGAGTTTGACAAGTTTATATTGGTTCCAAAATTTAAGTAAGGCATGTGTAA
Organism: Ctenosaura bakeri; assembly: GCA_948474755.1. Classification (NCBI taxonomy): domain Eukaryota; kingdom Metazoa; phylum Chordata; class Lepidosauria; order Squamata; family Iguanidae; genus Ctenosaura; species Ctenosaura bakeri. The sequence goes on along the minus strand of CAOLHI010001804.1, from coordinate 615,420 downwards.
TGCAATATTGACTTTAACTTTATCGTAAAATAATAGTCATGCCTTCCAAATCTTAAATCATGTCCTTCTAAGTTCAAAAGTTTATTATCTGTTAATGTGATCCATTTTTCAATCCAAGTCATACCTGCTGTTGCAAAGTAAGTTTTTAAATTTGTCAACCTAAGACCTCCTATTCTTTTCAAATTTGTAGGACCCTGAATCCCACTCTGGGTTTTTTGCCTCTCCAAACAAATTTTGACAAGTATTTTTGCCACTGTTCAGTTGTGTTTCTTTAGTTGAAATTGGAATCATTTGGAAAAGAAATATCATTTTCAGTAGAATTTATTTCTGAAATTCTTCATAGTAAAGACAAGTTCAGTTTTTGCCATTTTTCCAAATCATTCTTAATCTCTCTCCAAGTCTTCATATAATTATTTTCATATAATTGATTAGGCTTTCCAGTTAAATTAATACCGAGATACTTAATTTTATTTTCAGTTTTGAAACCAAGTTTTTAACTGTAATTCATTCTCATCATCCGTGTTCATATTTTAGTCAATATTTTGGTCTTTTCCTTATTTATCTTCAAACCTGCAAGATTTCCAAACTCTTTTTTTTCTTGTAATTTCATTGTTGATTCTAATGGGTTTTGAAGCATAAGCACCAAATCATCAGCAAAAGCTCTTAGTTTAAATTCAGATTTTCTGATTTTAACAATAGTTATTTTGACATCACATAGCTCAGTTCAGCACTTCCATTGCTAAATAAACAAAAGAGGGAACAACAGATATTCTTGATTTTTTTGTTTCTGAATTGGAAATGGCTTAATCAAATCACAATTGACGTATTATTTTTGCTAATTGATTTGAATATGTAGATTTGATCCAAGTCAGAATATTGGGACCAAAATTCATCATTCAGTAACCTTGAAAAGAAAGCGCCAGTTCAAATTATCAGAAGCTTTTTCTGCATCTATAAAAACTAATACATCTTGTTTTTCATTATGACTTTTAAAATATTCATTCACATCCAACACTATTCTAATATTGACTTTGATTTGTCCAGGTAAAACTCCACTTTGTTCTTTATTTATATTCTTAATCAACATTTTTTTAAAAAAAATTTCAGCTAAGACCAAAGGAAAGACATTAATTGTTCAGCAATGAAATGGTCTGTAACTCTTCGATAATTCCAAATCTTGTCTTTCTTTTGAGATTAAGGTAATATTAGCTTCTTTCTAAGAATCTGGATTAGTCCCATTTCTAAGCCATCATTCATTACTTTTTGCATTGGAGGCATAAGTTCTTCCTTTAAAATTTTATAGTAGGGGCTCCTAGTCCATCCAGACCTGAGGTTTTCCCTGACTTTATTTTTTTGAATGGCCTGTTCAGTTTCCGTCGTGGTAGTCTTTTGATTAATCTGTTATTTTTCTTCTGTAAATTTAGGTAAGTGTTTTCTCTTCAAATGTTCTTCAGTCTTAACTAACTTCTGTTTCTTTCATTGAGTATAGCTTTAAAAATATTCATGAAAATCCTTTGTAAGTTTTTATCTTTGTTAAATTGTTTATCACTTTCTTTTAATTTCAGAATCATTTTTTTCTGTCTTACTTTTCTTTATCTATAAGTAAGCCACCTTCCTGGCTTCTTTGCATATTCAGCTTTTTTTCTGCTTCAGAAACTCCAGCTTCTTTTCTATCTTGGCCATCATCAACATTGATAATTGATTTCTCAGTAATCTTAACTTCTTATTTGAATTTCTTCATTTTCTGGTGATTTCTTTAGCATCTTCTTTGACTTTAATTCCATCTAGGATTTTCTGTGTTTTTTTCCTTTTGTTTCCTTTTGTATTCTTTATTTAAATAAAATGTTCTCACATGTATGCTTTACCTGCATCGCAGACAGATCTAAAATATTTGTTCCTTCATTTAAATTTCTTTCAAAAAATGCTTTAATCTCATTTCTTGTTTTCAACAATATTTCTTTGGTTATCAGGTATTCATTTTGCCTCTGTCTAAAATTATCACAGGATTCTGATCAGAAACAGACTTTGGAAGGATTTCAACTTTATTAATCTTATCAGTCCAAGTCTTAGACACCCATATCATATTTATGTGTGTATGAAAAGAAGGTGTAATCTTTCTCATTTGGATGTTTAAGTCTCCATATGTCTGAAAGTTGTAAATTAACCATAATTTCAAAATATTCATAGAATCATAGAATCATAGAAATGTAGAGTTGGAAGAGACCCCAGGGGCCATCCAGTCCAACCCCCTGCCATGCAGGAACAACCTCAAAGCACTCTCGACAGATGGCCATCAAGCCTCCGCTTAAAAACCTCCAAGGAAGGAGACTCCACTACACTCCGAGGCAGCAGATTCCACTGCTGGACAGCCCTGACTGTCAGGAAGTTCTTCCTGAGGTTCAGGTGGAATCTCCTTTCCTGCAGCTTGAATCCATTGCTCCTTGTCCTGGTCTCTGGAGCAGCAGAAAACAAACCCTCTCCTTCCTCTACGTGGCATCCCTTCAAATATTTAAACATGGCTATCATGTCCCCTCTTAACCTTCTCTTCTGCAGACTAAACATACCCAGCTCTCTAAGTCTTTCGTCATAGGGCATGGCTTCCAGGCCTCTCACCGTTTTGGTCGCCCTCCTCTGGACCTGCTCCAGCTTGTCAATATCCTTCTTGAATTGGGGTGCCCAAAACTGGACACAGTATTCAAGATGAGGTCTCACCAAAGCAGAGTAGAGCGGTACCAGTACCTCCCGCGATCTAGACATCATACTCCTATTGATACATCCAAGAATTGCATTGGCTTTCTTGGCTGCCGCATCACACTGCTGACTCATGTTCAGCTTGTGGTCTATGAAGACTCCTAGATCCCTTTCACATGTACTGCTATCTAGCCACGTGTCCCCCATCCTATATTTCTGTATTCCATTTTTTCTACCTAAGTGTAGGACCTTGCACTTCTCTCTGTTGAATTTCATTTTGTTCGCCTCGGCCCAGCTCTCCAATCTATTCAGGTCATTTTGAATTTTGATCCTGTCCTCTGGCGTATTTGCAACCCCTCCCAATTTGGTGTCATCTGCAAATTTGATGAGCGTGCCCTCTATTCCTTCATCCAAGTCATTGATAAAAATATTGAACAGCACTGGGCCCAGGACAGAACCCTGTGGCACCCCGCTAGTCACTTCTCTCCAGGATGAAAAGCAGCCATTCGTGATCACCCTTTGGGTTCGGTCGGTCAACCAATTACAAATCCAAATAACAGTAGCCCTGTCCAGCCCACATTTTACTAGCTTCGTTGCAAGAATGTCATGGGGAACTTTGTCGAAGGCCTTACTGAAATCGAGGTATGCTACATCCACAGCATTCCCTTCATCTATCAAGCTAGTAACTCTATCATAAAAAGAGATAAGATTAGTCTGGCATGACTTATTTTTGAGAAATCCATGTTGACTTCTCGTGATTACCACGTCACTTTCTAAATGATTAGAAATTGACTGCTTAATGATTTGCTCCAGGATCCTTCTGGGTACTGATGTCAGGCTGACTGGGCGATAATTATTTGGGTCCTCTTTTTTTCCCTTCTTGAAGATGGGGACAACATTTGCTCTCTTCCAGTCTGCTGGAACTTCTCCTGTCTTCCAAGATTTCCCAAAGATTATAGCAAGCGGTTCCAAATGACCTCTGTCAGCTCTTTTAATATCCTAGGATGCAATTCATCTGGCCCTGGAGACTTGAATTCATCCAGTCTGGCCAGGTATTCCTGTACCACCTCTCTACCTATTATGTGCCGCATTTCCCCTGCTTCCTCACCTGCTCCCCAACCGACAGGTTGAGTGCTCGTATCCTTCTGGGAAAAAAACTGAGGCAAAGAGGGTGTTAAGTAGTTCTGCCTTTTCTCTTCCCCCTGTGAATAATTTGCCATCTTGTCTGCGCAGCGACCCTATTGTCTCCTTCGTTTTCCTTTTGCTGCGGACATATTTAAAAAAGCCCTTTTTATTGTTTTTACTGTCTCTGGCCAGCCTAAGTTCATTCTGTGCTTTAGCCTTTCTGACCTCCCTACATCTCCTGGCTACTTGCTTAATTTCTTCTTTGGTGGTTTCCCCCTTCTTCCATTTCCTATACATGTTTCTCTTAACACTTAGCTCAGCTGAGAGTTCTCTAGTCAACCATTCTGGTTTCTTCAGACACCTTCCATTTTTCCTCCTTATTGGCACAGTTTTAGACTGTACCTCCAGTATCTCCCTTTAAGGAACTCCCATGCCTCCTGAACTCCTTTCCCTTTCACTATTCCTGACCACGGAATTCCAGCCAGCAGCTCCCTAAGTTTACAGAAGTCTGCTTTTTAAAAATCTAAGATGAGTGTCTGGCTACCCTTATCTTCTCCTTCCCACTGAATGCCAAATTCCAATAGGGCATGGTCACTCCCCCCTAAAGATCCAACCACTTCTACCTCATTAACAAGGTCATCACTGTTGGTCAGGATCAGATCTAGAATATTTGATCCCCTTGTGGCCTCTTCCACCTTCTGGACCATGAAGTTGTCTGCAAGACAAGCAAGAGACTTGCTGGACCTTGCTGTCTTGGCAGAGTTTGACTGCCAGCTTATATCCGGGTAATTGAAATCTCCTATTATTACTTATCTCTCTTCTTTGAATGTGCAGTCATTTGGTTGAGGAAGGCATCATCCAAGTCCTCAGCCTGGGTTGGAGGTCTGTAGTAAACCCCCACCAGAATATCCCTATTGTTTCTCGCTGCCTTAATTCTTACCCAAATGCTCTCAACCTGGCTTTCTGGGTTTAGGTCCCGGATCTCTTCACAGGTGGAAACATCCTTGACATGCAAGGCTACTCCTCCTCCTTTCTTGTTTGGTCTATTTTTACAAAATAGCCTATACCCCTCTATTCCTATGTTCCAATCATGAGACTCATCCCACCAGGTCTCAGTGATGCCTATCAAATCGTATTTATTTTGTTGTACTAGGAGTTCAAGTTCATCCTGCTTGTTTCTCATACTCCGTGCATTAGTGTAGAGACACTTGTCCCCGGGCCCTTCCTGCAAGTCCTGTACTATTGTTTCTACTCCTCCCGCCAATGGCCGCTTGTACTACTTGTCCAGTATAATTTGGGCCTATTCCCCCTGCGCTCTCCGAGTCCTTGCCCTGAATAATATTGTCTCCCTCTCCAGGGGAACTTAGTTTAAAGACCTCTTAATCCTTCTTGCAAGACTGTTTGCAAAAACATTCCTGCCCAGTTTTGTGAGGTGCAGCCCATCCCTCGCCAGAAGCCCATGTTCATGGAAATTCAGGCCATGTTCCAAAGACCCAAACCGTTTCCGGCGGCACAACATGCGGAGCCAGTTGTTCACTTCTGCTATTGCCCTTTCCCTATGTGCGCCATATCCTTGAAGAGGGAGGAGGGACAAATTACCACCTGCGCACCAAGGTCCTTAAACTTGGTCCCCATAAGCTCGTATTCCTTTGTGATGTGGTAAAAGCTGCTCCTCGCAGTGTCCTTGGTTCCGACATGAACCAAAACGAGGGGCTTCTGGTCAGTGGGTTTGACCAACCTGGATAGCCTCTCTGTTATGTGGTTGATCCTGGCCCCAGGAAGACAACAGACCTCTCGATTGAGCTTGTCCGGTTTGCAAATGGCCGTTTCGGTTCCTCTGAGCAAAGAGTCCCCAACAACCAGAACTCGCCTCCTCTGAGACTTGTCCTGGGCTCCTTGATGAGCGTGTTCTGCTAGGACTGTCTGGGCAGTCATTTGGTATCAACCTTGAGATCTATTAACCTCCTTTATAGGAAATCTGTTTGAGGAGACATAGCCCCATTCCAATCCTGCATTAGATACCACTTATCAGAAGATGTTTCAGTTAACATATCATTCAGTTTTTGAATTAGCATTGTTCTTTGTAGGATTGGTACATACACCCGCACCACCAAAACTTTTATCCTCATTAACTGTAATTTCTACTCCCAAAAATCTGTCTTCATCATGTACCACAACCAGTTTTGGGGACAGTTTTGGTCTTACATGTAAGACCACTCAGTTCTTCTTGGATTGACCTGCTGAGATAAATTTTTCACCTAATCTACACATGGAGCCTGTTTGTCTCAGAATGCTACTTATAGCTAGTTGATAAAACCCCCGTAACAGTTCCTTCTGAGACATCCAGATATATTTGGAATTGTGAGAAAATTTCTTGGTCTTTAGGTCAGCAGAGGTAAATTGGAGCAATCTGCCACAAACTGCCAAAAGTCACTGATTCTGTAGAGGAAATTGGTTAATTTGGAGGCTTTCTTTAAGCATGTTTTTATTGACAAATTGGCTGAGACATTATTCATGTTTATACTGTATAAAGAATTATCACACTGGTAGTCACTCAACAAAATTCTAATATATTATTTCCAGTTGCATAGTAAAAGCAGCAGCTCTTTATCCACTCTTCCTAAAAAAGATTATTTCCCCCCAGCATTGTCTGTCTTAAGAATTCTAACTGCTGGGGTGCGTCTCTGAGCAACCATTCTAACCCCCTCCCTCATTCTCTTTATGCACATTTGAGAGCAGGCACAGTTTGGTGGATAAGACTGAGCTCTACATGGGGAATTCCATGTTCATATCTTGTCTCTGCCTTGAATCCATTTGATTAGTATCCTTCAGCCCCCTCCACAGCATTGGAAGGATGAACATACTGATTTACCTGTGATGAATTTGTAAGACACTTTGCAGACAAATTCGCTCAGTTTCACTCTGACTTGGATGCTGAGACAGGTCCAGTGAATATAATCTTGGCACTTTCTTGTCCTGTATTATTGGATTCATTTCAGCTAGTGCATCCTGAGGACTGGATCCTTGGAGAAGTGAGAGCCACCAAATGTATACTGGACCCTTGCCCCTTTTGGCTTTTGAGAGCAGCTGGAGAGGGACTGGTTGACTGTATAAGGGTAGTGGTGAATGCCTCACTGCAGCAAGGAAAGTTTCCAGCATGCCTAAAAGAGGCTGTGGTGAGGCCACTATTAAAAAACACCTCCCTGGATCCTACTATTTTGAATAATTCTTGGCCATTTCCCTGTATTCCATTTTTGGGCAAGATTCTAGAGCATGTTGTGGCTTCCCAGCTCCAAGGGTTTCTGGATGAAATGGATTATCTAGATCCATTTCAATCTAGCTTCAGGCCTGGTTATGGAATGGAGACAGCTTTGGTCACCTTGGTGGATGATCTGCGCGGTGAACTGGACAGGAGGAGTGTGTCCCTGTTGGTTCTGCTGGACCTCTCAGTGACCTTTGATACAGTAGACCATGATATCCTTCTGGGCTGACTCTCTGGGATGGGACTTGGGGGCACTGTTATTCAGTGGTTCTGGTCATTCCTAGACGGGAGAACTCAGAAGGTGATGCTGGGGGAACTCCTGTTTAACTCCCTGGGTGTTGGCCTGTGGGGTCCCTCGTGATTCTGTTTTGTCCCACATGCTGTTTAACATCTACATGAAACCGCTGGGAGAGGTCATCCAGAGTTTTAGAGTTTGGGGTCGCTAATATGCTGATGACACCCAACTCTGCCTCTCCTTTCTAGCTGATTCCAAGTAAGTGCTGAACCAGTGTCTGTTGTCAGCAATGGAGTGGATGAGGACGAACAAATTGAAGCCTAATTCAGACAAGACAGATGTGTTCCTGGTCAGCCGAAAGGCAGATCAGGGAATAGGGACTTTGTCTGTGCTGGATGAGGTTACACTCCGCTTGAACTCTCAGGCTCATAACGTTGCTATTCTCCTGGACTCAGCTCTTGAGCCTGGATGTCCAGGTTTCAGCAGTGGAGAGGAGTGGATTTGCACAGTTAAAACTTGTGCACCAGCTGTGCCCGTTCCTTGAGATGTCAGATCTGGCTACAGTGACACATGCCTTGATTTCATTTTGCTTGGACTATTGTAACTCGCTCTATGTGGGACAGCCTTTGGAAACTGTTCAGAAACTTCAGGTTCAAAGCAAGAAGCCAGGATGCTGACCAGGGCCAGTTACACATAACTCCCTTGTTAAAGCAGGTTCACTGGCTAACTGTTCGTTCTGGGCACAATTCAGAGTGTTGGTCATGACCTATAGAATGGCTTAAGTCTGGACTATTTGAAAGACTATATCTCCCTATATGAACCTGCTAGAGCCCTGAGATCTGCAGGGGAAGGCTTTGTCTCAGTCCCACCAACATCCCAGGCTCGCCTAGTAAGAACATGGGAAAGAGCCTTCTCAGTGGCAGCTCTCACCCTATGGAACTCTCTTCCATAGGAGACTAGGCTGCCCTCCCCGTTCTTTCCTTTTGTAGGCAGGCAAAGATATTTCTTTTTAAACAGGCCTTAATGGGTGCGCTGGAGACTTTTTACTTATTTATTAGCTGTTTTGAAAAATGTGTTGTTAGTTTTATATGTCTTTTAATGTTTTAATTGTTCATATGATTTTAATGTTTTTTTTAATCTTTTGGAAGCTGCCTTGGGTCACACCTTTGGAGAAAAGATGGCATATAACTAAAAAAAAATAAATTAAATAAATAGCCTTTCATATTGCAAAAATAACAGATATCATGTATTTTAGTGGGCCTACTGTAAACATGACTAAATCTGGCTCCTGTCCAGCATATATTAGGGGCTTTGCCCATTTCTAAGTCCTATATAAATGCTACATATTAATTTCATACTTGACTGCTATTTTATTATATTCCTTAACTATTCTACAGTCATGTTTATAACTACTGTACTAGTGTGCATCAATCTAATCAAGCACGAGGAGCTGGTGTACCTACTTCTAAGTCTAAAAAAGGCCAAACACCTGGAGGAGCTCAGTTTGTTGGTTTGGAACTCTACAAGCGGCTTAAAGAATTTCTAAAGAATTACTTGACAAATCTCCTTAAGGTAAGATAGTAATTGCATTAATGAAAAAGCTAAGCATTTCGAGTGTCACTGAACAATTGAAGCATGTGCAAATTTTGTAATTTAAAAATATGTATAGTTATAAAGGAGAAATAATATGTTTGAGATGTTCAGTACAGTTTTATTATATACCTGATATCACTGTTTTAAGGAATTTTTAGGCTGGCCTGTAAAACTCAAGGCAACATATAGTACAAATGATATATACTATCCAGAATGCTATTTAAAGAGGTTTATGGGTAAAATGCCCAAGCTTTTTAAGTGAGTATTTCTTGAAAAAAATAAGTAAAATCACAAAAATGCATTACAGTCACTAAAAATGTCTGATCTTGATGTTTGCTGTTGGGAGTTGGGATTGAAAGAATACTGTGCAAGTAATCAAATAGTAACGAAGAGCAAAATATTGAAAACTGTTTGGAGAAGACACATGGAAATCAATATAGGTTGAGATCACTGGAGAAGACAAATGGGAATGAATACTGTCAGTCTTAATGTTTGACATGAAATTCCAAGTTACTTTATAAGGGACTATGAGTTACAGAGGGTTTACTTCTCAGTACAGTCCACCCTCCATATTTGTAGGTCACTTTTTTGCAGATTTGATTGTGAGTTTGTAGCTGCTGCTTGACCAGCTCATCTTCCTTGGCCTCTCCTCCTGTCCATCTCCTGACCTGCCAACAGTGCCACTCTTCAGTCACTTTCCTACCTGCCACCATGATGCCTCAGCCAGATTTTAATCCCCTTCCCATTGACCTTAATCCTCAATCCTCCTCTTCTCCCTCTCCTAACCTTCTATCAGTGTCAGCTGATCACTTCCTTTCCCATTGTGATGCCTCAGCCAGATTTTAAATCCCTTCACTTCAACCTTCTTTCCCAATCATTCTCCTCTCCATTTCCTGCCCTGCCCTGCCAAAAGTGCCAGCCTGTCACTCTCTTTCCCACCTTGTCACAGCAGTGCCTTAGACAGATGGGAAAGAGTTTAAAATCTGGCTGAGGCATTATAATGGCATGATGGGAAAGGGAGTGATGGGCTGGCACTGTTGGCAGGACGGGAGTCAGAGAGGAAGATGATTGAGGGTTAAGGTTGATGGGAAGGAGTTTAAAATCTGGCTGAGGCATCATGATGGCAAGGTTGGAAAGGGAGTGATAGGCTAGAGCTGTTGTCAGGAGAAGAGTCTGGATTCATGTTGGGAGGTGGCTTAAGATATTTGTGGTATTTCACTTTCACAAGGGCCCTATGCCCCAACCCCTGTGAATGTGGAGGGCCAATTATAGTTGGATTTTTTTTCTGTTAGTAGAATTTTTAAAAGCCCTGGCATTATAGCCTAGCAGTGTGTTTGTAACAAGATGGGTGTGGTGTCACTATAATGTCAGCCTCATACTTAAGCTAATCTACCATATCATAAACCTACAGAAGAAATAGAATTTGGAATGCTGAGCAGGTCCTGCCCATCTAGTTGAATCATTTCTCTGTTGTCTTCCCAGAGTACTTGGATGTTAGTCTGAATAGAGCCTTCATCAGAATAAGGGAAAAGATATATCATATACACTTTCCTTGAACACTGATTTCTAAATTACCAGATGTGCTGGGGACTTGCTCCCTCAGACCTTGGAACAGTCTTGGGTTTCTGCTTCATACAGTTGCTGTTCTGGAATATGATGCTAAGACATAGTTTAGGTATTTGGTATTAGATATTTGTGCATGAGCAAAAGTGGATCCTAGGCTAATGAACCCTTATCTTTTTACTCTCCTTTCATATGACTGTGAGGAGAGAACACTTATAAAGTTTTAACTTCCTGTTCTAAACTAACCAGAGTTTCTCATAGTGTCCAAACTAGGGGTGGCAAGGCACTATGACCTGAATCTTCTCTGTGATTTACGCTGTCATTAAAAGGTGACATGTTGCCCATATTTGTATGTCTAGTACCTTCTTGTGAGCTGGTTTGTTTTTTTAGGCTTCAAAATGGCAACTGGACAGCCATGGGTATACCTTCACTCCTCCTATTACCCAAGAGGTCACTTATTGGTTAGGAGCACAGGGAGAGCTCCATCATGCTGTCATTCCTCCTTGACCTGCTGTGGCTCTTCCATATGGATCTTTTGTATAATTGCACTGATGAACTTTATACACCACCAACATTAAAGTGGATCTTGACCTGTGATTTGTTGGAACAATCCAGGACCAAACTGTATTATGTCATTTACTTGATAACAAATCATGGTTTGAGTTCCCCAGTTGGGACAAAAGAAAAAATATGGCTAGTCTAAAAGCAGAAGTGTATGATTTTTATCTCCTTATCCTTAATGGATGTGGGAAGGAGGAGTGTCTGAGCCAGAAGGGAGCAGGAGTGTTTGAACAAGATCATTGTTGTTACTAGTGCATGTAACTCTGTGTTGCAGCATTATGTTTGAACTGGCATTGTATCTTTTTTATTGGTTGAGATGCCAATCTCAGAAATCTCAAGCTTTGAATTTCAGTTTTTGGCATCCCTAGTTTAATCCAGAGACTGCTCAGAAACAAATTATTTAGTAATAGCTAGACTTCTGCAATAAAAGTCCCAAAATTCTGATCTGTTCCTACCATACATGTTTTTGGCAAACTGCTAAATGGAATTTTTAGCAATTTACACATTGCACTGAACATCAGTGAATTGTAAAAAAATACAAACTGGTTTCTTTTAAAAAAGAGATTATTACTTCCACCAGTATGCTTTTGAATTGTTGTTTCCTGTTGCTCCAGTTACCGATGCAGTAAAGATTCTATTTATTAGCATAAAATAGATACAGGTTGAGTATCCTTATCAAAAATGCTTCAAAATCTGAAACTTTTCAAAAGTGGAACTCAGTCTTCTTCCTTTAGCGAATGTGAGGGAATTGTGGGGCTCAGTTGGCAGCATGTGTGGTGCTTGCAAAGTTGTCAGCTTCGCAACCTTTTCCCCCTCCAGCCTTGCTTTGGACTGCAAGCAGCACACATGGTCCCAAGCAAGCTGAGAGGGGGAAAACGGTACCAAGCTAGCTAAGAGACTTTGCAAGCCATGAGCTTGGATGGTCCCCAGCGAGCCTCTGTAATTCCCTTGTGTTTCCTACTGGAAGAAAGCAAAAGGAGAAGGAGCAGGCCCTGCATCGAAAGAACAGTATATAATCTCATTACATATATACACATATTCCAGAATCAGAAAAATCAGAAATCCAAAACACCTCTCGTCCAAAGCATTTTGGATAAGGAATGCTCAACCTGTACTGTTTTTTCTGCTCATAGCAAAAATCAAAACAACAAGAACACCCATTGCTAAGCTTGAATAAGCTACCTGCTTGCCCTTGAGAGTAACATTAGGAACAATTAATTCAGTAACTCTTAAATGATGAAGATACAGACCTCCAACCAATGTTGCAAAAAAGGGTAACTTGTTTTAATATATAAGCTAGGGACTTTGCAGGAACAAATATGGGCATTTTCTCAAGCTGTGACAAGATTGTAATCTATTGGGTCACTACTGTGGAGACCAAGGTGAGTGACAACAAATAAGAGTTCAATTCAGCAGGCAAACACCATCCAAAGGTTTCCTAGGCTCCAGCTGTACTTCTCACTCAGGACATATAAAGAGGAAAAATAGCAAATCTTACTTGTATTTTACAATATGTCCTGTGTTTGCTGTTTGTCTCTTTCAGGATGGTGAAGATTTGATGGATGAGAGTGTGTTGAAGTTCTACACTCAACAATGGGAGGATTATAGGTTTTCAAGTAAAGTGCTAAATGGAATTTGTGCCTACCTCAATCGACATTGGGTTCGTCGTGAGTGTGATGAGGGTCGCAAGGGTATATATGAAATCTATTCAGTAAGTATGCATGAAGAGTAGTTTTCTCATATGTTGAATTTAAGGTTTGGAAACTGAGCACAGTTCATAATGGTTTTTGTAATCAGTACACTGTTTTTATAAAATATAATGTGCACTGTTTACATGAGAGAAGCATTTGCATTCCTTAACCAAACTTGGTTAAGGAGTAGCACTGAAACCTGTGAGATGATTAATTTAAGTTCCATTGATTGAACAAGTCTTCCAGTGGGTGGGCAAACTGGGCAAGTCTAGGGCCCAGTTTTCACTAGCTAGAACCTTCCATGAACCCTGCCCATGCCCTGTGCTCCATTTTTTTCAGACTGAAAGTTCATTTCTAGTTCTTTCTAAGAGGCAAACCATGTATTTTCAGTAAAGCAAGGCTGTGGCCCTTTCTTCAGTGTGCACTCAAACTTCTTGGGGGATGGAGGAGAGCAATTGTCTTTATTTCCCCTCCATTTGAGAAGAATGTCCCACAGTTGGGCGGAGGGGCACAAAAATGGCCTATTTAAAATTACCACAGGTAGTTTTTAGTTGTATATTTTAACCTAACCGATTTTGGAGAAATAGACCAAACAAGAAAGGAGGAGGAGGAGCTTTATATGTCAAGGACCTGTGAAGAGATCCATGACATAAATCCAGAAAGCCAGGTTGAGAGCATCTAGGTTAAGGGGGTGAGAAACAATAGGGATGTCATTGTTGGGGTCAACTACACCCTCCAAGCCAGACTGAGGATTTGCATTATGCCTTCCTGGAGCAGATGAGCTCACATTCAGAAAGAAGAGATGTAGTAGTAGTGGGAGATTTCAACTATCCTGATGTATATTGGCAGTCAAACTCTGCCAAGAGCATAAGGCCCAACAATTTCCTCACTTGCCTTGCAGACAACTTCATTGTCCAGATGGTGGAAGAGGCAACAAGGGTATCAACTATTTTAGATCTGATTCTAACCAACAGGGATTACCTTGTTAATGGGGTGGAAGTGACAGGATCCTTTGGTGGGAGTGGCCATGGTCTATTAGAATTTGTCATTCAGTGGAAAGGGGAAGCCAAATATAGCCAGACACGCATTCTAGACTTTTAAGAAAGCTGATTTCTGTAAACTCGGAATTGCTGGCTGAAATTCCATGGTAAAGGATACTTAAAGAGAAGAGAGTTCATGATGATGGTAGTTTGTTGAAAGTAAGATACAGAAGGCACAATTTAAAGTTACTCCATTAAGGAGGAAAAATGGGAGGTGTGTAAAGAAACCAGAATGGGTTACTAAGGAACTCTAAATTCAGCTAAATGTTAAAAGAAATGTGTACAAGAAATGTAGAAATGGGGAAATCACCAAATAGGAATTCAAACAAATAGCCGGGATATATACGGGGAAGGTCAGAAAAGCTAAAGCACAGAATGAACTCAGGCTTGCCAGGGAGATTAAAAACAATAAAAAAGGCTTTTTTAGATATGTCTTGAGCAAAAGGAAAAACAGGGAGATGATAGGGTCGCTGCATGGAGAAGATGGCAAAGTACTAACAGAGGGCAGAGAAAAAGAATTACTCAACATCTTCTTTGCCTAATTTTTCTCCCAAAAGGACAAAAGTACTCAACCTGAGGGGTGAGGAGCAGGTGGGGAAGCTGCGGAAACTCAGCACAGTATAGGTAGAGAAGTAGTATAGGAATACTTGTTTACTCGAAATGAATTCAGGTCTCCAGGGCCAGATGAACTACATCCAAGGATATTAAAAGAACTGGCAGAAGTAATTTTAGAACCACTAGTGATAATCTTTTGAGGATTCTTGGAGAACAGGAGAAGTCCCAGCAGACTAGAGGAGAGCAAATGGCCTCATCTTCAAAAAAGGAAAAAAAGAAGACCCAAATAATTATTGCCCAGTCAGCCTGATGTCAATACCTGGAAAGTCTCTAGAGCAGATAATTAAACAGTCAGTTTGTAATTACTTAGAAAGCAGTGCTGTGATCACTAAAATTCAACATGGGTTTCTCAAAAACAAGTCATGCCAGACTTATCTTTTCTCTTTTTATGATAGAATTACAACCTTCATAGATGCAGGGAATGCTGTGGATATAGCATTTCTTGACTTCAGTAAGGCCTTTGACAAAGTTCCCCATGACGTTCTTGCAAAGAAGCTAGTAAAATGTGAGCTAGACAGTGCTACTGTTAGGTGGATTTATAATTGGTTGACTGACTGAACCCAAAAGGTGCTCACCAATGGCCTCTTCATCCTGGAGAGAAGTGACTAGTAGGGGTACCACAGGGTTCTGTCCTGGACCCAGTGGTATACATCTTGGATAAAAGAATAGAGAGCATGCTGATCAGATTTGCAGATGATGGCAAATTAGGAGGTGTTGCTAATATGCCAGAGGACAGGATCAAATTTCAAAATGACCTTGACAGATTGGAGAGCTGGGCCAAAACTAACAAAATGAATTTCAACAGAGAGAAATGTAGGGTCCTACACTTAGGTAGAAAAAACAGAATGCACAAATATAGGATGGGGGACATGTGGCTGGATAACAGTATATGTGAAAGGGATCTAGAAGTCTTCTTAGACCACAAGCTGAACATGAGTCAGCAGTGTGATGCAGCAGTCAATAAAGCAAACATAATTCTTGGTTGCATCAACGGGAGTATGGTGTCTAGATCAAGGAAAGTTACAGTACCACTCTATTCTGCTT